>OZ035825.1:44410040-44525040 GCA_964034765.1 Knipowitschia caucasica
GACAGATAGTGGGGCGCTTGAAGATGTAGGCAATAATTGTCACTGTGTCTTTTGGCCAATTGGAATCTTCCCGCACACATTGCCTTGATGGAGTCTGGTTGTGTGTGTGAAGATGCCGTTGGTGTGTGGTGAGCTGGGTCTAGAGGGGGCATTGGCTTCAAGAATGGTCGCCTCGCTCTGTAGTGCTCCCCAGATGCAGTATTATAGATTATTATTATCAATTACAATTTAATTGTGTTCGTGTACAGCCCTAAATCATAACTTCTAAGCATGTCGTCTTGGAAGAACACTTTACTAAGTTGTCAATTCCTCACACAACAACAGATCAGAGGAACCTGACCGTTATCATGGAAAAATACAATAATACAACTAAACCATAAGGGGATGACCAGTGTCAATATATGGACTCGAGGCCTTCGTAGATCAGGTCTGGAGGCTGTTAGACTCATGGTCTGGGCTGTAGATCCGCGTCTCGATGGCTGTGGATCTCACGGACTATGGGTAGTGGATCCGGACTCTGGCCGTGTGGATCACCAGGGACTGATGGCTTCTAGATCCAGGACTCAGGCTTGTAGATCACAGGAACTGAGGCTACTAGATACAGGTATCTGGGCTGTACCATCCAGGAACTGAGGCTGCTAGTCCAGGACTCAGGCGGTGCGATCCCAGGACATGAGGCTCTAGATGCAGGATGAGGTGGGGATCCAGGTCTGATGGCGGTCTGATCCAGGGGTATGAGGCTGTAGATCAGGACTTAGGATGTTGTTCCAGGACATCACGGCTGTAGAAAAAATCCAGGTCTGAGGCTGTAGATACTGGACTGTGAAATGTAGATCCAGGGCTGAGCTGTAGATTCCCTGGGGACTGACATGTACGACCAGGTCTGAGGTGTAGATCCGGGATGAGGTGTAGAATCCATGACTGTGACTGATAGATCCTGGACTGCAAGGGCCTGTCAGACACAGGAATGAGGAGGTAAGGGGCCAGGGTAGTGGGATGCAAGGAACAGGAACTCGCAGTACAGTCCTTACTTTGCTGTAATCCTATACAATATTCTCCGCTGCTGTGTTTGTTAACACAAAGTCATATTAGCTACAAACAATTAAAGAATCGTCTAAGTAGGAAAGTTTATCTACACGTTTCCTAATTTTCGTTCTTTAAAGAGTCCCGTGTTTGAGATATGCAGCTTGTCTTTCACATCCTTTGTAACCTTACACATTTCACCCAGGACTCATTTGTCTCAAGCCTTGAAAACATTCATTTTATCTAAGGTCTATATCAACTCTATAACTTTGTTGAACTGTTGCCTTTACTTATTACCTTTTTTCTTGTGAACGTTTTAAATTTCCTTTTCACTTGATTTACATATTGGGTTTGAATCAGAGCTGTCAAAGGCACGCTGCGTTCTAGATCTCCAGTGAGTGAATGCACGCCTGAATATTTTAAGTTATATAACTTTGCTATGGATTTCTGTATCCATTGTTTTACCTTCACAAGACCGCATACCAATCACAATGCCGGCACTCGCTGCGTAACTTAAAGGATTAACTTTTGGGTTTAAGAGCTCAAGGACGATCAACCAAATATGCATAGGTCACCGCTCAGTGTGGAAAGGACATGTCTGGGAATTTATAAAACATGCTAAACATCACTCGTATAGACATTATTCTCACAGTTAAAATACGTTGTTGTTCTAGAATCTAAACTGTTTTTGGAAAGTATCTAGTTAGCGTGGTATGATTTGCCTTGAATCTCTGAGAAACCGTTATCTTTTGCCAGAGGGATAGAAGCTGGACATGGCGTTTTTAGGGGCCAGAAGAGTCGGAGATTGCTCACATGAACATCCCATTGGGAGTGAAGTGAACGGGCCTGCAATGTGCATAGGGTTGGACGCGAGATTGATTTTTATTATAGTATTTTTGAAGTTTATTTACTCCTATGAATTTCTCTTTCAGGGAGAGATTAATGTATTAAGTGAATAACTCTATGACTATATTCACTTAAATAATATAACCAATAATCCTCTAAGGTTAGCATCAATAAAGAAAGCCAAGTCTCTAAAAGTTTCTAGTGTAGATTCTGCCAACAGCACCCCTGTTTATAGTCCCGGACCCAGTGTAGAGGGGCACAGGCTCGAGGGGTGAGGTGTGAGGATCAGGGTGGGGTCCTGGTTTAGTGCTGGCCTTGTCGTGTGGGTGCATAATGATTTTTAGTTAGTAAGGGGAAACGATGGAGCTATACCGGAGGAAACCTAGCAGGAACAAGGGTGATGAAAACATGGTAAACTCTACACATGATAGTCCCTAGGAGCGAGAGAGAGACTGTGATGCAAAGCATTTGTGTCGTGGCCACTCCAAAAATGTAAAAATAAACGTATAAGTATTCCATAATATCTTAGACTAAAGGCAATTGTATTTTATCTATTATTGTTTTAATAATTTTTCACCACCTGGTGACTATGGAGTTCTTATGATACAAACCGTTTATTACACCCTTATTCATAACACAAAAGTCATTCTCACACTTCTTTGACACCCTCCCCTTTCGAGGTCCGTACCGTTTATCTTGTTCTTCCTAGTGTGTCACGCTTGGGGGCGTTGAATCACACTTTTCTAGGTTCTATAGTTCAGCGACGCAGAATCATGGGAGAAAAGCTACACGAGGGCTTAGTATAACACCGACATAAAGTTAAACACATTTATTATTAAACACAACCAGAAAATAGCCGTGAAGCAAAGACTGAGTATGGGTGAGATATGGGTCTACAGTTATTCTGTCGTGTCCTTGAAAAGGAGATACAAACGATAATTTATAAACTCAAAATGTGTCTCAAAAATCAGTTTATTTCAAGCGACATTTTTTCTGTTTCCCGTATGTAAATGTTTAAATTGTGTTTCTCCTTACCATCTCAATTTCCCAAGAAGTACATTATATACACTTTGAATCACGCCGGTTTTTATCCCGATCCATTAATAACACCTGAACATCTTGTAATTGTTACTAAATTGTGTGTTACCCTTATATAGTATCATCAATTTTGGAATAAGTATAAGCAATACAGATTAATTTAATATATACATTACTAATAAAATCTTTCTAGTTTTGTGTCACAAAGGTATAGGCCTGTGTCATATAGTATCTATGCAGACAATTGGATGATCCCCCCCCTCCCCTGGTAACTTGTCGGAATAGGTTCGGGTACAAGATTCCCACGTAGAGGAGATGGTTCTTATAAATCACATGTTTTTGATTGGCCAGTAACAAAAACATGCATGTATGGCGGACTCATAGCTTTGTCCAATAATAAGTGAGCTGGTAATTTGTGGGGTGCAGCCCTTATTGTTAATCTGTGATGGTCGGATCATATGTGAAACTCTGGGAATAAGGGATCGTTCCAAAGTACATTTTCTTTTTTAATTCAACCTAACAATTTGAATATTTATGTTCTATTACATGTCAAAGTGTGTTTATAGTAGCCTCGATTTCTGCTCTTTTCTCCCTCTGTGTTTTTAGAGTTGTATTCTTGTCGATTTTTATTTATTTTTATTCCTATGAAACTATCTTTAAACCAGGGTTTTGGTGTCCCATCAGTGCCGTTACATAGAACTGACTGAGGGACATTCGGGTGTATAGCATATGAAACAGGAGAGTCTAAGGAAAAAGTTGTGTTGGTCCAAGACCAATCTAATAATTCAACAACATTCATGGGACATTGGTCTTCATTTATGGAACGAATGGCACTCTATGTGTTTTTCATATCTGCACTTTCCTTTCTGATACGGTTTGATTCTCTTGATCTGTGCTTAGTGAGCAATCGAAAACTTTGTAAGTCCAGAGGAAAAATGTTGTGCTCATATGCCTCCTCGTTTTGTTTTCTCAAGGAGACGTAAATTGAATTCTCACTAAAGTCATCCTAGTACTCATGTTTTGTACCTTAGTGTCATTACTGCCTGCGGTTCTTGCTTAGAACATAGCTTAATTGCGGCGTTATATATATATTTCAAGAATTACGAGTAAAAGGTAGACAAATGGAGACACTGTCGAGAAACCTTTACAGAGACAAAACCTTAGATTTACACGCTAAGAAATAAAACACCATCTGCATTCTCACGTACATTTTATTATACAGGAGTCTTCTTAAGAAGCAGATTCAATATCGATATTTGCATTGTTGCCGCGTGCATTCCATGTAGGGGAGATACGCCGTTAGTCATTGAGCTACGTTAATTAGTGAGCTAGCGTTCATATTGAGCTAGCGTTATATATTGGGAATATTGTTAGTATTGAGAGCTAGGTTATATATTGGGAAATATGATAGTATTGTGCCTGCGTTAATATTGGAAATATTTAGTTGTTGAGCATAGCCGTTAATATTGACGCTAGTGTTTTAGCATTGAGCTGGATTTATTATTGGCCATTTACGATACATTATTTGTTTAGCTGATGTGTCACTTTACACTGCACAACATGTAAATATTGTGATAATAGACTTGCTTTACATTTGTTATTTTTCCTAATCAAACCTTCTTTTTATTTTTTACTGGAAGATACTTAAGATAATATTACTTGTATTAATATTTGTTGTGTTTATGAATCGCTTGGAAAAATCCTAATACCAATGGCAGAACTCATTTAATATAGTTTCTTGTGTCTCATCATGGCCATTTTGTTTTCTTTTTTTTCTGGAGACACCTTTGCACTGTGTTGTCTGGCAATTATCAAAAGCATTGGTGCGTCCTTTTGAGCCGTCCCCAAAAAAGCGCCCTATACATATAAGTTTGAGGTGTTTTTACCACCTATTTTAAGTCACCTATTACCAAGCAACGCAAAATAATTTCTAAACATACCATCTACAATTACAATCATTATTATGATTTGAGCTTTTCTTTGTTTGAAGCCTGTCATTCAAACTCTATTATAATCAATTTATGAGAACGTTACTTTGGTCGAGCAGAGGTTTAGGTCAGATCCCTTCTGTTTAAAATCACTGACAATTAACCATGACATGTCTGTAGGCAACGCGCAGTATATTTCCTGGCACTTACCACGATTATCAAAAACCATCCAAAGGCGAACTGTAGTCCTACACGTATCTCGCTTCTCATCTAGAAACGTACACTGATATCGCCCAAATCGTCGCACTCTAAAATTTACTGTTTAAGCTTACTGATCCTGATAACTGTCATGGTTTGTAGCATTCCATTGTCGATAAAGTTACGACGGTAATTGCCTCTATATCTCGGTCTTATATTTATCTTAGGGGGAAAAATAAAAAAGTCTGATCAGCTAAGCAGGGCAATGGGCGTGGTATAGTGCTGTGATGCGGAGACCATCGGGGAACACAAGGGCCACAGTGGGGCGGCTTTAAAGTGCCTAAACTGTCGCTGTGCCTTTAGGCAACGAACTTCACCAGATTAGAATGACGCTGGTGTGTGTGCTGTGTTTGTTGTATGGGTGGTGGATGGTGGGAGGGCTGATTGCCACATACGTACAGAATTGTGCGCCGCCGCTTCGCTTCTGTCCAGTGCATGACCCCATGGGCAGCTTGGTGGTACAGAAGTGTCCTTTGTGTGTCTGAAAAAGCGCTGTGTAAATCCTGATGCATTATTATTGTTAGTTGTTGATCATTTTTTAACGATTTTTTTTTGTTTGTTTTAAACCATTTAAAAATTCATTTTAGGCAGATATCAGTCGGTCCCTCAGGTATCCTGGGTTCCATCATCACATGTTCTGTTCATTTAGCCCAGATTGCCGGGTGCGGCGGGGGCAGTAGTCTAAGCTATGACGCCCGACGTCCTTCAGCCCCTCTAAAGTGTCCTGGGTCTTCCCTGGTCTTCCTCTCCACAGGCGGGGCACTATCACTAAAATTAACTAAATCCTTTGAAGTCGCCAGCTCTATGCTTTTAATCCTGTGCGACTCCAGGAAATGTTTGGGTGAAAGGCTATTGTGAATGGTTAGCTCCCTGTAACCATAGGAGATCGTGGATTATCACTTAAATCATTAACAAGTCACACTCAGTATATGTTATGGTGAGGAAAAAATTCAGTGAGCTCGTTTGTGAAAAGCCAATGTAGCTGTATGAAATGTGTCCTGGATCAAACAGTGTCTCACATCTCATTCCTTCACCATATTATACATAAACAGAATCTCTGAATTTAAAGACTGCGTGTTGTGGCTCACTGATCCTTTCTCTATCTCTTTTCCTCCTCCTCCGTTTGTTGTTCGTTGTGAAGAGATCGATTGGATAAGATTCAGGCGCCTCAACACGCTGTCTTTATTTTCAGTGACTGTTTGGTATATTTAGTAGAAAGATGAGTGAGTTCCACTGGTTGATCCAGGTCATACTTTCCGATACTAGCTCGACTTCGGGCTTTTCACAGAACCCCCACCCCCCCCCCCCCGTCTCACTACATTTTTCTCACACTAACTTTATTATGTGTAACTGTTGTTAATGTTTTAAGTTATAAATCCCTCGTTTCATCTCAGGGTTTCAGGGTGCATACATTTCTACATAATACTTTTCTCTCAACTAACATTTCTGGACGGCCACTGGATTAAAAAAACTTAGAGCTGGCGATTCAAGGGATTTAGTTATTTTTAGTAGATATGTTGCCCCATGTGTGAGAGGCAAGGACAAGGGTAGACCACAGACAGTTTGAGGGGCTGAAGGTCCTCAACAGTCTGGGGCGTCTTATGTCTCTAGACGGCTGCACCACACGACCCACAACGGCTAGGGTAAAGTGATATTAGATCTCATTGGATGGATCGGAACCCCTGGATACCTAGTGGGACCAATGTATATCATATCATCGGATTTTTTAAATGTCTAAACATCATTCTAAATAAAATCGTTTAATAATATCAACAATAACACCATAATAATCATCGATTTTACACAGCCTCGCTGTTAGGGATCCACTCCCAAATCAACAAAGTCACTTCTGTCAGCCACAGCTGCTCTGGGGCACACATGACAGAAGCGAGGCTATCTGTTAATGTTGTGCTAAATAGCCCTCGCACCACAACCTCCAACCATTCACATATAACACACACACTCACCAGACTCATTCCTTATCGGGGTGGATAGATGTACCTTGCCTAAGGATCTTAACAAGCGACAGTTTGGCACTTTACTGCCCGCCCCCACTGTGGGCACCTGGTGTTCCCAGAGGTCTTCCCATCACAGCACTAACCACGCCCTGCCCTGCCTTAGATGAGTCAGATTTTTTATTTTTCACCAATAGATAATTATATAACCGAGATAAGAGAGCCACACACAATTACCGACGGAACTTATCGACAATGAAGCGAACTATAACTGACAGTATATCAGGTCTGTTGCCTTTATCCATAGATTTTAAGAGGCGGACGTTTCGGGGGCGCGTTTATCTGTGGTTCGTTTTAGAGAGGTGAGAGATCGCTGGACTCAAGTTGTTGCCTTGGATGGTTTGTATTAATCCTGGTGAGTGCCTGTTGAATATACTGCGCAGTTGCCTTCTAGACCACATGTCTAAGGGCTTGATTAAGGTTGTCAGGAGTTTCTAACAGAAGGGATCTGACCTTAATCCGACCATGCTCGTCAAAGAACGTTCTCTACTTAATGCGCATTATAATAGAGTTTGAATGTACTGGGCATTCAAACATAAGAAATCTCAGAACATCGCAAGAAGAAGGTTGTGAATTGTTGTTGTGACTTTAGAAAGTATTTTGGTTTGCTTGTAATTGTGTCTTAAAGAGGTCATTTATCTATCAATATTAATTGGTATAGCGCCTTTTTTGGGGACGCCTCAAAGACGCGCCAAGGCTTGGTGTAATTGCACTAGACATCACTGCAAAAGCTTTTTGGCGCCTCCGAAATAAAAAGAAAAAACAAATGGTACGTGTTTGCAGACTAATAAAGGATATTTAATGGATCTCGCCAGTGGATTTGGTTCTTTTCCAAAGATTTCGAAACGAATCAATATTAATAAACAAGGTATATCTTTTCTTATATGTATCCTTCAAGTTAAAAAATACAATAAATTGCGCATTTAACTCGTTGATTCAGATAATTACATTTAAATCCAAGTCCTATCTCACATTTTTACTTGTTTGCAAGGAAAGGACTCATCCCCCTCTAAAAAATTAATGTATCTAATTGCGACTATAAGCATAGCCACGCACGCAATGCCTAAACACTAGCCTCAATCTTTTTACGCACTAGCCTCATTACTAACATTTTTCACAATATTTACGCTAGTACTCAATACTGAACATTTTTACCCAATCATGACGCTAGCTCAATACTAACAATTTTCAGTATTAACGCTTAGTCCCCTCATCAATTATGAACGTAGCTCACTATTAACGCTCACGCCTCCCCAATGCTACAGATATCTCCCCTACGGAATGCACGCGGGCACAAATGCCAAAAATTCGAATTGATTGTATCTGATTTTTATGAAGACTACTGTGTATTAAATGTAAGGGTGAAGAAATGCCAGTTGCGGGTTTTATTTTTCTTGATTTAATCTTATGTTTGTCTCTGTAAGGTTTCTCGACAGTGTCTCTTTCTGTCTCGCCTCTTTCTCACTCGTATTTCTCTGAAATTATATAACGACCGGCGCCACGCTATTGCAATTTTAGAAGAACCCCAGCGAGTCATTTTATGGGACAAACATGGAGACTAGGATGAGCTTTTAGTGAGAATCTCATTTACGTCTCCTGAGAAACATAAACGATGCATTCTTGAGCAGCAAATTTTTCCTTGGGACTTTACAATATTTTTCTAAATTATCATCACCCAACCATATCCTCTAAATCAAACCTTTCATAGACATTACATTCATTCTATGTACAACAACCCCATATCCAAATTTCCCAAAATATACCCCATACCCCCCCCCCCCCCCCACCACCCCCCCCCCCCCACCCCCCTATACCCCCCCCCCCCCCCCCCTCCCCCACCCCCCCCCCCCCCCCCCCCTCCCCCCCCCCCCCCCACCCCACCCCCCCCCACCCCCCCCCTTCCCTACAATGTTGGTTGAATATTGAGTGGTTCTGGACCGCATCAAACACTTTCTTGACCTCTCCTGTGCCTTGATATTCACCCGATGTCCCTTGTATGTTCATATGTACGCACTGATGGCGACTCAAATCCCATGGGGTGTAGTTAGTTTTTTCACTCGAATAAAATAGAAAATATAAAATCGGACAAGAATCAAACCTATAAACCACAGAGGAGGAACACGTGCAGAAACTCGTGGCTTTATATACACACTGTGCATGTAATGAATCATAAATTTGTTTCGAAATGTTTAAGGTGATAGTATAAAAAGATATATAGTACTTTGGAACGATCTTCGTTATTCCCAGTGTTTCACATCATGATCGACCAATCACAGTTTTACAATTAGGCTGCACTCCCATATGAACCCGGAGTTATTATTGGACAAAGCTTGACGTCAGCCCCATAATGCATGTATTTTGTTTTACTGACTTCCAATAGAGATCATGTTATTATCAAGAAACCTTCTCCTACTTCCGTGGATCTGGAAACCGTACCTTGGTCCGTCCTCAATTGAGTCGCACCCCCCCCCCCCCCCCCCCTCCCCCGCAGAATGATACTAATATGACTCAAGGTCCATATTCCACTTTGTGGACCAATACTAGAAGTCGATTATTATTTTTATTATTATGTAATTTATCTTTATATATTCAAAATGATTGATTACCTTGTGTGATGTGGGTTACACTCCTCAATTTATATACATTACAAGTTTATCAGTTGCCTTGTGTTTTTAATGTCGGGGATAAAACGGCACCGTATGTCATAAGGGTTATAATTGTATTATGCGGTAAAATTAGAGAATGAAGGAGGGAAAACACAGATTTAAAAATTTACATACAGAAACATATGCGCTTTTTCATATTTAATATGTTTTTGATCCAATTTGGAGTTTTAATTTTGTTTTTTTTATTTACACTTATTTCAGGACACAGAATATTACTTTAGGACCAGTGCCACCCAGTCTCAGTCATTCTCTTCAAGGATTTGCAGTTGGTTTTTATAAAGTTTGTAACTTTAGCGGTTGCTTCTACCCCACTGCCCTCTCGGTCTTTCTCCACTTTGATTCTTGCGTCGAATAACTTTAACCAGAGTATGTGCTGATGCAACGCCCCCCAAGACGGACACAAGATGAGGTAGTACAAGAGAAATCGTACACCGGACCCTCTAAAACATTCATCAATATACTTAGAATGTCGTGAGGATAGGTTCTTTCTTGCTTATATAATTGGTGTGAATATACTACGGTTGTATCATATGTTTATTCATTGTCATCCAGGTGTAAAAATATTTAATAACTATTAATAAAATACATTTGGCCTTTAGTATTCGATTTATTGAATAACTTATTGTTTATTTTATTTTTGGGGCAGTGGCAAGTACCCAATTGCTTTTGCATTCGACAGTCAAATCGCTCTTGGGCTTTTCTGTTGTAGAGTTTGCTCGTTACCTACCCGTGTCTTGCCTACACGCCCCCCCCCGGTCTCTCTCTCCTCCAGGGTCTCAGGTTTCCCCGTACTACTTTAAAATCTCTATTTGACACCCCTCTCCTGATCCCCCTTACTCTCCCCTCTCCTGTTCCCCTCTATCTGGGCCGGGATATACGCCAGCTCTTGTGGACAGAATCTACCTAGAATCTTGTAGCCTTGCTTCTTTATTATGTCTAGAACGTTAAGACGATTTTGTTCCGCCACCAACCCCACCATACCCCGTATTTAGTATTAGAGTTGTTATTCTCTTTATCTTAATCTCTCCCTGAAGAGGAGAAACTTCTGGTTAAATAATCTTCCATAAAAATAATAATCAATTCTCGACAAGACCCTTCAAATTTGCACCGTCTCTCCACTCCACCAGTTGGGTTGTGTTTCATGGAGAATCTCCGACTCTTCTTGTGCTCCCTGGAAAAGCCTTTGTTCCTGCTTCTTCTCCTCTGGCCAGTAGTTTAAGTGCTCTCGTAGATGCAAGGCAGCATGCTACGCAAGCTAACAGCTTCTTTCCCTAAAAAATCTGTTATGAGTCTGAACTAACCCTAGTTAACTTGTGGAGGGTTTTTTTTCTGTGGGTTTTTAGCAGTTTTATTAATTTCCAGGACCCTTGTATGGTCCACATGGAGGACCCTTCTCGCTCATTTTGGTAGGGTTCTCTCTTGAGTCTTCTTAATACAACAGAAAGTCTAATCCTTTTAGTTTTTTGTGTGTCGCAGCAGGTAAGCCATTGGGTGTGGATCGGTTCTTGAGGTAAAACCCCCCTTGATACAAAATTCCTTATAAAGGTTAGATTACTAAAATATCTCTGGCGTAATTCAATCACAATTCTGCAGATCTGAACAGCAGACGCCCTTTGAACAGCTCGATTTCTCAAACACAATTTATGGTACTATATATAAGTGAAATGGGATAAATAGATTTTTTACGTTACAAATTGAATAAAAGGTTTTATGAAGATATAGCTACATTCACAAGTTTAGATTGTAATAGATGAGATAAAATGTATGTTTTCCAGGCTTTAGACAAAGAGTCCTGCGGTGAATCTGTGGACAGAGTTCACGAATGGGATGTGTAATGGTCTAGCTGCCTTCTCAAAACTCGGACATCTTGGATTAAGAAAGTCCACCCCCCCCTCCCAAAATTAGGAAACCGCGTGATAATCTTTATACTTGACACCATTCTTTAATTGTTGTAGCTTATATATGACTTTGTGTGGAATAATACTGCAGCGGAATTTGTTCTTTTTCAGCAATGTGTCTTTGTCTAATGGGGACTGCTTTGCTCGAACGCTCCTGGGTCTTGCAATTCCCTCTCTCCGGCCCCGGAGCCTCCTCAGTCTCCTGGGGTCTACAGTACTCAGTCTGGAATACTTCAAGTCCTCACAGTCCGCGGGTTCTACAGCCCAGCCTGACCCTGGATTCTACAGCCCTCAGTCCTGGTTCTAGACAAGCCAGCTAGTTGGAGTTATACAGCCTCGCCTGGATCTTTCAGTCTATGGCTGTGATCTACTAGCTCAGTCCCTGGACTCTACAGCCTGAGTCCTGGCTTCCTACAGCTGAGTCCTGGATCTAAAGCCTCAGTACTGGGATCCTACAAGCCGCTGTCTGTGGAACTCTCTAGCCTTCGTTAGCCCTGCTCATCTTGAGCCTCACGTCACGGATCCACAGCCTGAGTACCAGGTTCTACCAGCCTCTAGTCCTGGTTTTTTTTTTTTTCTTTTCGTTACAGCCTCTAGTCCTGGATCTAGAGCCTCAGTCCGGATCTACAGCCTGAGTCCTGGATCTCCAAGCGAGCCTAAGTCCTGGGATCCAATGCCTGAGTCCTGATCCAAAGCAACTGAGATCCTGCGATCCACAAGCTCTGTACTGCGGAATTACAGACACTCCATGTCACTTGATATCTAACATGCCCTGCAGTCTGGATACTACTGACTCAGTACATTTATGGACAATGCGGTCATCTCACCTTTGTGTTGTTATTATTGTATTGCCTGTTTACACGGTCAGGTGTTTCTCTGATTGTTTGTTGAGGAATTGACAAGCTATGTAAAAGGTTTCCGCTTCAAGACGAACTAGCTGTTATGATTTTTGGCATTCTCTGCATACACGTACACAATAAATTGAATGTTTAATAATAATAAATTATATTGCATCCTGGGGAACACTAGACAAGAATTCTGAGTGGACCAGTATGTGCCATATGCCGCTTGACTCCACACCAACAATTCACAACCTTATCCTGTTACATTCTTAGGCAATGATGGGGGGAAGTGTCCTTGCCTAAAAAATCACCAGGGACTATTTGGACACTTTACATCTGCTTAGCAGCCCTCACTGTGGTTGGCACCTGGTGTTCCCGGAGGTTATCCCATCACAGTTAGATGACCAGGAACTAACCCTTAGCTGCTAGCCTTCAGAGGGTGTATGATATTCTATAAAAAACAACATGAGTTGATAGAGAGCATGTCATCATAATATTTTGTGTTTAAAGTTAAGGAGTAGAAATAAAAAGAGATGCGGAGTAATATAGCAGCCACTCCTGTCCGTCACACTGCCCTGGGTGGGGTGACAGGCTGTGGCTACATACAGACTGACTATCCTCCTTCTATCTCTCTCCGGAGTGAATGAAGCATGATCTCTATCTGTTAGAGTCCTGAGGCACAGTCCCAGTCCACAGCTGGGCCCTGATTGCTGCACAATTATCCACTGATTCTCACTGATTATAATAAAGTTATAACGAGAAGAACACATCTGTAGTTTTTCTCTGTTCCCCTCCTCAGCAATCGAAATATACACTCCAAAAAATTACTACAAATAATACAATACTTGTAAAAAAGACGGTGTAATTAGTCCCAAACACACGATCTTCTTTCCTTACATCTTAAACTTCTACTCTAAACTGTGCTGTTTGATATTTTTTTTCATATTTGTATCCCACATTTCCTCTAAAAAATTGCCATAAAAGAGTGAGATGTGGAGTAGGAATACGTTTCTCTCTTGTGAACAGCGACTGCATCCCGAGCACCTCCTTCCTCACACTGTATCTTGAAGCAAGTGATAGGAGGTTTTCTGTATAGCACAGTTCATTACAACAGATCACTGGAAAAAATACCTAGAAAAACAATAAAATGGAAATTAAGTAAAATACTGCATTAAAATAAAGAAACTGACAACTCCAAAAATAGACTTAAGTGAAAAAAAAGAAATACAAGCCCCCTGACTTCTATTCTGGATAAAAACATACAATTCACGTATTATTTTATCTTATATTTCTGTTTTAAAAATGATTTTATATGTATTGTTTTCTAAAATATAGCATAGACAAACTAATATAATTATCTAAACAAGAAAAGTTTCTGAAAATAAGTAAAATAGCATAGTAAAAACTAGCCAAAAAAAAGAACTCTACTGCTGCTGTTTTTTTTCTCTAAGATTATGAAGTATATATATTTACCTTACAAACTAGTAAAATAATCTTATAACAAACTACATCCAAGAAAAACTTCTTTCAGTGAAGAAAAGTTCTGCGTAAATCCTTCTTCACGTGCCGTCGTTGGTCCGTGAATCATTCATTCGCCCGTGATTAACTCAACAGCAGATCAGAAAATCAAACATTGGAACAGAAGCCAATGTACAGAAACAACACACAGAGCCACACGCAAAAAATTTCAAAAAGAGCACTTAAATACCTCGCTCAACAAACAACAAAACGAACCGGAGGAGACAGGAGGAACAATGAGAGAGATATTTATTGCTCATTATTTTGGGATCATTTTTTTGCAGTGTGGCGCAGAGTGTTTTGTTCAGTACATTGCTTCTGTTCCAACTGTTTGATTTTCTGATCTGCTGTTGAGAAATCGGCAAGAAGATCACGGACCAACGACGGCACGTGAAGGAGAGGATTTTATACCCCCTGAACTTTTATTCACTGAAAGAAAGTTTTTCTTGGAGTGTATGTATGTATATAAAACAAAGGAATTATTATTTATCTTTAAGATTTTAAAGGTAAAAAAAATAACTTACATTATCTCGTAGAAGAAAAAAACTGAGCCTAAGAACTTAAGGTTTTTGTTAATGCTTGTTAATATTTAACTATTTTTTTCTTATTTCCAGACAACTTTTCTTGTTTAGATAAAATAAGTCTGTTATGCTATATTTTAAGAAAACAAAAATATCAAACATTTTAAAGAAATAAGTAAATAATACTTGAAATGTATGTTTTTATACCAGAATAAAGTCATTGGGGCTTGTATTATCTTTTTTTTCACAAAGTCATATTTTCTGGGGTCATTTTCATTATTTTAAGCAGTATTTTACTTAATTTCATTTTATTTTTTTTCTAGGTATTTTTTCCAGTGATTGTGTATGAACTGTGCTATACAAAAAACCTCCCTCTCCTTGCTTCAAATACAGCTGTGAGAAGGAGGAGCTCGGGATGCAGTCGCTGTTCCAGAAACGTATTCCAATCCCATCTCATCTTTTATGGGACATTTTTAGGATGAAATGTGGGAAAAAGAAAAAATATCAAAAGCAGTTAAAAAAAAGTTAAGATGTAAGAAAGAAATCGTGTGTTTGACTAATTACCGTCTTTTTAAATAATTGTATAAATTGTAGTAATTTTTGGAGTGTATTTCAGATTCTGAGGCGGGAACAGAGACAAACTACAGATGTGTTCTTTCTTTTCTAACTTTATTATAATCAGTGAGAATCAGTGATAATTGTGCAGCAATCAGGTCCCGCTGAGGACTGGACTGTGCCTCAGACTCTAACACAAATCATGCTTCATTCACTCCGTATAAAGGAGGCAGTCAGTCTGTATGTAGCCACAGCTGTCCCGGGGCAGAGTGACGGAGGAGTGGCTGCTATAATCCGCTCTCTTTTTATTTCTACTCCTTACTTTAAACACAAAATATATGATGACATGCTCTCTCTCACACACATTGTTTTTAAAGCAAATCAACCCTCTGAAGCTAAGCAGGGTAGTACCTGGTCAATACTGTGATGGGAAACCTCCGGGAACACCAGGTGCCACAGTGGGGCGGCTGCAGATGTAAAGTGCCAAATTGTCCCTGTGTCTTTAGGCAAGACACTTCCCCCACATTGCCTAGAATGAGTCTGGTGTGTGTGTGAATGGTTGGTGGTGGTCAGAGGGGCATATGGCACATAATGGTCGCCTCGCTTCTGTCAGTGTGCCCCAGGATGCATTATTATTATTATTATTATCAATTCAATTTATTGTGTTCGTGTACAGCCCTAAATCATAACAGCAGTCGTCTTGGAAAACTTTACAAAGTTGTCAATTCCTCAACAACAGATCAGAGAACCTGACCGTTAAACAGGAAATACAATAATAACAAACACAAAGGGAGATGACCATTGTCCATAAATGGACTGAGGCTGTAGATCCAGGACTGAGGCTGTAGATCAAGGACTGAGGCTGTAGATCCAGGACTGAGGCTGTGGATCCAGGACTCAGGCTGTGGATCCAGGACTCAGGCTGTGGATCCAGGACTGAGGCTCTAGATCCAGGACTCAGGCTGTAGATCCAGGACTGAGGCTCTAGATCCAGGACTGAGGCTGTAGATCCAGGACTGAGGCTGTAGATCCAGGACTCAGGCTGTGGATCCAGGACTGAGGCTCTAGATGCAGGACTGAGGCTGTGGATCCAGGACTGAGGCTGTAGATCCAGGACTGAGGCTGTAGATCCAGGACTCAGGCTGTAGATCCAGGACTCAGGCTGTAGATCCAGGACTGAGGCTGTAGATCCAGGACTGAGACTGTAGATCCAGGGCTGAGGCTGTAGATCCAGGACTGAGGCTGTAGATCCAGGACTGAGGCTGTAGATCCAGGGCTGAGGCTGTAGATCCAGGACTGAGACTGTAGATCCAGGACTGAGGCTGTAGACCCAGGACTGAGGAGGCTCCGGGGCCAGGAGAGAGGGATGCAAGACCCAGGAACTCGCAGTACAGTCCATTACATTGCTGTAAAATACAAATTCCGCTGCAGTATTTCACACAAAGTCAGTATTAGCTACAACATTAAAGAATGTCAAGTAGAAAGTTTATCACCGTTTCCTAATTTACGTTCTTTCAAAGAGTCCGAGTTTGAGAAGCAGCTTGTCCTTTACCATCCATTGAACCTTCCACATTTCACCCAGGACTCTTTGTCTAAGCCTGAAAACATACATTTTATCTCAGGTCTATTCAATCTAAACTTTGTGAATGTAGCTTTACTTCTAAACCTTTTTCTTGTGAACGATTTAATTTCCCTTTTCACTTTTTATATACATATTTGTGTTTGAATCGAGCTGTCAAAGGGCGCTGCTTTCAGATCTCAGTGAGTGAATGACGCCAGAATATTTTAGTAATCTACCTTTGTATGGATTTTGTATCAAGTTTTACCTTCAAGAACCGCATACCACTCAAAGGGCACCGCTGCGAAACTTAAAGGATTAACTTTTGTGTTTAAGAGTCTCAAGGACGAACCACCAAAATGCAAAGGTCCTCAGTGTGGACCAGACAAGTCGGGAATTAATAAAACAAGCTAAAAACACACAAGAAATAATCCTCACAGTTTAAATAGTGTTGTTCAGACTCATAACAGTTTTTGGAAAGAAGCTGTTAGCGTGTTAGCATTGCCTTGCATCTCAGAGAACGTTATCTTCTGCCAGAGGGAAGAAGCTGGAACATGGCTTTTCCAGGGGCCAGAAGAGTCGGAGATTCTCCCATGAACACTCCATCTGGGGAGTGAGTGAACGGTGCAATGTGAAGGGTTGTCGAGAATTGATTATTATTTATTATTGAAGATTATTTAACCAGAATTTCTCTTTCAGGAGAGATTAAGATAAAGTGAATAACTCTATACTAAAATACTTAAAATATAACAAAATCTCTAACGTTAGCATAATAAAGAAGCAAGTCTAAAAGATTCTAGTAGATTCTGCCACAAGACTGATATAGTCCCGGCCCCAGAGAGAGGGGACAGGAGAGGGGAGAGGAGAGGGATCAGGGAGGGTGCAAATGATTTTAGTAGTACGGGGAAACCTGAGCACCTGGAGGAAACCTAGGCAGACACGGGGAGAACATGCAAACTCTACACAGAAAGCCCTAGAGCGTTTTACTGTGAAGCAAAAGCAATTGTGTCTTGCCACTCCAAAAATGTAAAAATAAACGTATAAGTATTCATATATCTAGACTAAAGGCAAATGTATTTTATTATAGTTTTAATATTTTTACACCTGGAGACAATGTAGTAACTTATGATACAACCGTTTATTCACCCAATTATAAACAAAAAGACATTCTCACACATTCTTTGACTGTTTGAGGTCCGTACGTTTCTCTTGTACTTCCTCGTGTGTCCGCTTGGGGGCGTTGCATCACACTTATCTCTGGTTAAAGTTCAGCGACGCAGAATCAAGGGAGAAAGACCGAGGGCTTAGAACACCGCTAAAGTTACAAACATTTATAAAAACCACAGAAAAGCCTTGAAGAAAGACTGAGACTGGGTGAGCAATGGTCTAAGAATATTCTGTGTCCTGAAAAAGTGAATAAAACGAAATTAAAACTCAAAATTGATCAAAAACAGATTAATATAAGCGCATTTGTTTCTGTATGTAAATTTTTAAATCTGTTTTCTCCTTCATCAATTTCCCAGAATACATTATATACCCTTTGACTACGCCGGTTTTATCCCGACATTAAAACACACTGAAATCTTGTAATGTTATAAATTGTGTGTTACCCATAAATAGTATCATCATTTTGAATATATAAGCATAAATTAATAATAATAATAATAATAAATCTCTTCTAGTTTTGGTCCACAAAGGTATAGGCCTGTGTCATATTAGTATCTCTGCAGACAATGGAGGACGGACAAAGGTACGGGTCAGATCCACGGAGAGGAGAAGGTTCTTATAATACATGTTTTTGAAGCAGTAACAAAAACATGCATTATGGCGGACTCAAGCTTTGTCCAATAATAAACTCGGGTTCATTTGTGGAGTGCAGCTCTATTGTAAATCTGTGATGGTCGGATCATATGTGAAACTCTGGGAATAAGAAGATCGTTCCAAAGTACATTTTCTTTTTTAATTCAACCTAAAATTTGAAACTAATTTATGATTCATTACATGCAAAGTGTGTTTATAAAGCCTCGATTTCTGCACTTTTCTCCCTCTGGGTTTTTAGAGTTGTTTCTTGTCCGATTTTATTTAATTTATTCTGTGAAAACTAAACTAAACCAGGGTTTTGAGTCCCATCAGTGCGTACATAGAACAGACAGAGGGACATCGGGTGAATAGCAATGCACAGGAGAGTCTAAGGAAAGTGTTGATGGTCCAGACCACTCAATATTCAACAACATTTATGGACATTGGTCTCTTTATGGACCAATGGCTCTATGTGTTTTTCATCTCTGCATTTCCTGTCTCTGAACGGTTTGATTCTCTGATCTGTTGTTAGAGAATCGAAAACTATGTAAAGTCCCAGAGGAAAAATGTTGCTGCTCAAATGCCTCTGTTTTGTTTCTCAGGAGACGTAAATGAGATTCTCACTAAAAGCTCATCCTAGTCTCATGTTTGTCCCATAAATGTCTCGCTGGGTTCTTCTAAAATTGCAATTGCGGCGTTATATAATTTCAAGAAATACGAGTAAAAGGCGAGACAAAAGGAGACACTGTCGAGAAACCTTTACAGAGACAAACTTAAGATTAAATCAAGAAATAAAACACCAACTGCATTCTTCACTTACATTTAATAAACAGGAGTCTTCTTAAGAAATCAGATACAATATCGATTTTGCATTTGTGCCGCGTGCATTCCTGTAGGGGAGATAGCGTTAGCATTGAGCTAGCGTTAATATTGAGCTAGCGTTCATATTGAGCTAGCGTTAATATTGGGAAAATGTTAGTATTGAGCTAGCGTTAATATTGGGAAAATGTTAGTATTGAGCTAGCGTTAATATTGGGAAAATGTTAGTATTGAGCTAGCGTTAATATTGAGCTAGTGTTAGCATTGAGCTGGCTTTCTTATTGTCCATTTAGATACATTATTTGTTAGTGATGAGTCTTTACACTGCAACAAGTAAAAATAGTGATATAGACTTGATTTAAATGTATTTATCTAATCAAACCATTTTTATTTTTTAACTGAAGATACTTAAGATAATATTACTTGTTATTAATATTTGTTGTTTCAAGAAATCTTGGAAAAATCCTAATCCACTGGCAGATCATTTAAAGTATCTTTTGTCTAACAGTACCTTTTGTTTTCTTTTTTTTTGGAGCCACCTTTTGCAGTGTTGTCTTGCAATTACACAAGCCTTGGAGCGTCTTTGAGCGTCCCCAAAAAAGCGCTATACATATAAGATTGATGTGTTATTACCTATTTTAAGACACCAATTACAAGCAACCAAAATAATTTCTAAATACATCAACAATTCACATCATTCTTCTGATTTGAGATTTCTTTGTTTGAAGCCAGTTCATTCAAACTCTATTATAATCCATTTAGTGAGAACGTTCTTTGACGAGCAGCGGATTAAGTCAGATCCCTTCTGTTAAAATCCCTGACAATTAAACCTGACATGTCTGTAGGCAACGGCGCAGTATATTTCTCTGCAATTACCAGATTATAAAACCATCCAAAGGCGAACTGAGTCCACGATCTCTCTCTCTCTAGAAACGAACACAGATATCGCCCAAAACGTCGCCTCTAAAAATCTATGTTAAAGCTACAGACCTGATATACTGTCATGTTATTGTCGCATTCATTGTCGATAAAGTTCCGTCGGTAATTGCCTCTTATCTCGGTTTATAATTATCTTATTGGAGAAAAATAAAAATGTCTGACTCAGCTAAGCAGGGCAGGGCGTGGTTAGTGCTGTGATGGGAGACCTCTGGGAACACCAGGTGCCACAGTGGGGCGGCTGTAAAGTGCCAAACTGTCGCTGTGTCCTTAGGCAAGACACTTCACCCAGATTAGAATGAGTCTGGTGTGTGTGTGTGTTTGTGAATGGTTGGTGGTGGTGGGAGGGGCTGATTGCACATACAGTACAGATTGCCTCGCTTCTGTCAGTGTGCCCCAGGGCAGCTGTGGCTACAGAAGTGTCTTTGAGTGTCCTGAAAAGCGCTGTGTAAAATCGATGCATTATTATTGTTATTGTTGATATTATTACGATTTTTTTTAGTTTGTTTAGACATTTAAAAATCATTTAGGAGATACAGTGGTCCCTCAGGTATCCAGGGTTCCATCCATCCATGTTCTTTCACTTTAGCCCTTGCCGGGTCGTGGGGGCAGCAGTCTAAGCAGAGACGCCCAGACTTCCTTCAGCCCCTCTAACGTGTCCTGGGTCTTCCCTTGGTCTTCCTCTCCACAGGGGGGCACTATCTAAAAATAACTAAATCCTTGAAGTCGCAGCTCTATGTTTTAATCCAGTGGCCTCCAGAAATGTTTTGGAGAAATGTATTTGTGAAAAGGTAGCACCCTGTAACCATAGAGATCGTGGATTATACTTTAATCATTAACAGACACACAGAATAAAGTTATGTGAGAAAAATGTAGTGAGACGTTTGTGAAAAGCCAAGTCGCTGTATAGAAAGTGTCCTGGATCAAACAGTGACTCACATCTTTCTTACAAATATACAAAACAGATCTCTGAATATAAAGACAGCGTGTTGTGGCCTGATCCTTTCACAACATCTTTCTCTTATAAAACTTTCTGTTGAGACAAACAACTAAAGTTAGGTAGCCAAGCTTTAATTGATAAAATAAGTATTGTTTATTTGTAAAGAGTTCAGATATTGTTCCGTTCTCTCCACACACATCCAGACCTGTTGTACATGTTTTTAGTTGAAGGGGAGACCAGAGCTCCCGCAGGAAACTATACGCAGATACGGAAAGAACATGCAAACTCAACTCAGACAGGCCCTGTTCCGACCGGGAGTCGAACCCAGGACCTTCTTTGTTACGGTGGCTTATCGCTTGCATTCGTAAAACGGGTCTCAATCATAACTGACCGAGACTTTGACTGAAGATGCTTTCCCCGGCAGTGGGGTAGACTGAGATTGCTGATTGGAGCTCTCCGTGGTTCTGAAAGTGTGGACTGGAACTAAAGGTAAAGATGCCCTTTTTTATCCCCCGAGGGGAGGCCTGTCCAAACCAAGGCCCGCGGGCCAAATGCGGCCCACTGTTTCCTTTTCCGTGGCCCTCTGCCTTGCTAATACAAGCCATCCATTGAGGCACTTTCACAGAGTCATCCAGCCAACTTCAGCTCCATCAACATAGTCACGCTGCACCTTTTTGTAAAACTCTGAACCTTTGGAATTCAGCCGTTCACGTTATTTGTATATTCTCTCATTTCTTTTCAATTCTGTCCCAAAATGGCTCCAGTGTTGATGTGGTGTTCATAAATATAAGCAATTCACACCCAATTTTAAAGCCAAAAGCCTGAAAAGTACTAATGTTGTGGGCCCCTGGACAAATCTAGTGAACTAAAGTATTTGACCTATGTACATGTTTTTAGTGGTAGGGAAAAGACCGGAGCACCTGGAGGAAACTGACGCAGACGCGGGAAGAACATGCAAACTCCACTGAGAAAGACCCTGTTCCGACTGGGATCTATAGACCATAAGAGCTTTGTTTCATTATTTTGATTTGCACAGATTTTTGTTTCTTTTTGTTTTTGTTTTTGACTTGTGTGTTTTTGTCCCATTTTTATACGAAAAAATTGAATAACAAACAAAATTCCCATTAAAAATATATAAAAAACTTTATATATTTTAGGATCAAGTTCAACCAAATCATTTACATCACACACAGACAGAAGAACCGATGCTTTTGTCTGGCATTAGCTGTCAAAACGCCTGGTCAGAGCGTGATGGGAGACCACAGTGTGACAGCTCTTGTGTTGTGCCCTGAGGCAACACACTTCAGCCACAGTGAGTGAATGAGGACGGTGTCTCTGTCAGTCCACCCCAGGGCAGTTGTGGCTACAGCCGTGTCTTGTGACTCTGTATGTAAACTCATAAATGACTTATTATGTTAGAAAACGGCTGGAATCCAAATAATAACGGCTTATTAAACGAGGTCGAGGTCTGTATGGAGAAATATCAGCCTTAATGTACAGACCGAGCCGTGGTGAGGTCAGTGCAAAAAGGCCAAGGTCTGATATTTCTCTGTACAGACCGAGCAAGCGAGGTTAATAAATGTTTTATTACATGACTCTCGTCTGCGTCTTTACCAATGCTTTTGAGATATTTGTGAAGTATGTTCATGTCCGACTTGGTTTTGTCTGCGGACCGATTGTCATGGTAACGGTCTGAGGAAAGATATCAAATGTGATACGCGCTGTTAGGACCAATTGTCATGGTAACGGTCCGAGATGGGAAAATATCAGACCGGTAATCAGCCAATCAGAGCGCGTACGGTCCAAGTCATATAATAAAACTTTTTATTTAAGATACAAGATGAAAAAACTCTAAGTATTCTAAGTTTTTCCTTTCACACTGTAGGGATTTGTTCTCACTGGAAAAGTCAGATCCAGAATAATATGTACAAATCAAAACAATTATTAAACTAAATAGTTTGTAAGAAATTAATTTAAAAAATAATCCAAGATTTGTTTAATTATTATTCATTTTTTTTGAGCGTCAGAGTTTCACATTGTCCTGCGTGTTTTGAACTAAAATATTAGACAAAACAAAGGAAGTAAAGTGAGGAAAATAAATATCATCTATAAAACTATGAATTTTAATCACATGCAAATATTTAACCAGAGAACGGTGAGAAGGGTTTTATTTTCACATGTATTTTTAGTATATTTAATAATGACTGAATGCAGACACTTAAGCAACACAACAGACAGGTGCAAAAAAAAAATGTATGCGTGCAATTCTTCTTGTCATTGGATTAGATACGATTATTTAACTTAAATGAATGAATAAATTAAATATCTATAACAAAACCTACACATTATTATTATTGTTATTATTTGTTATCATTACTATTAATAATTCTTTGTTTATTTTTTATTTTATTTTATTAATTATTTTTTGGGCCTGAACATGGGTATGTTTGTGTGGGGTTGACATACTTCTCTACAATGAATCATGATTTAAATTTGGTCTGTCTGTTTTTGTTATTGCAAAATTAAGACAAGATTATTAAAAATGTACGTGTTATGTTTGTGTAATTATTAAAAATGTACGTGTTATGTTTGTGTAATTACTGAATCATAATAAACGTCCTAAAGTTCTGTCTTTAATTACTATAAAACAACATATTTTTGCTTAAAAAGTGCCTTAAAAGTGTAAAGTATTCATATATCATTATGTTGTATGTCTTTACATTGTCTTCATTGAGGACCGTGGCTCTGACCTCGCTGTGCACCCTGTGTGTGTGTGTGTGTATTTGTTTGAGTATGTGTGTGTATCTCTATGTGCATGCGTATATATGTCCGTTTGTATGTGTGTGTGTATCTCTGTGTGCATGTGTATATGTCCGTGTGTGTGTGTGTGTATGTGTGCATCTCTAAGTGTGTGTATATCTCTATGTGTGTGTGTGTGTATCTCTATGTGCATGTGCATATGTCCGTATGTGTGTGTGTGTTTATCTCTATGTGCATGCGTGTGTGTATCTCTATGTGCATTTGTGTATGTATGTGTATGTGTGTGTAAACGTGTGTGTGTATTAATATATACAGTTTATGGTACATATATGTGTATGTATATGTGTGTGTATGCATCTATGTGCAGGTGTAAATGTGTGTGTGTCTATGCGTGTGTGCATCTATGTGCAAGTGTAAATGTGTGTGTGTCTGTGTGTGTGCCTGTGTGTGTGCATGTGTGTGTGTGTGTGCATCTATGTGCAGGTGTAAATGTGTGTGTCTGTGTGTGTGTGCATGTCCAGGTGCGCGTGTATGTCCGTGTGTGTGTGGCCAGATTAAACTAAAAAACAGCCTTCTCCTCTTCCTCCCCCATCATTTCACATGTTTTTACTTCCTCCTCCCCCTTTCCTCCCCTCCTCCAACAACTCGCGGCGCTTTGAAGCCGATCCATAGGCCTTTTTTTAACGCACACCAAAATGAGACGCAATCAAACCGGATTCAGGATGGATGTTCGGGGGGAGGTGCCGCCTGGAGACCCACGCACACAAAAGATCCTCATCGGCGTTTAAAGAAGGGCCGTCTGCGTGTGTGTCTCTGTGTGTGTGTGTGCGTGTGTGTGTGTGTGTGTGCGTGTGTCTCTGTGTGTGTGCGTGTGTGTGTTGTAATGTGAAGTTTAAAAAGCAGCACAAATTTGACCAAATATCCCGAAGGCATGAGGATGAGTGAGGGACCATTGTGAGCTGCTGGAAGACTGAATAATACTCAAATTAATAAAGAGAAAAAAATACTAAAATTGTCAAAGAATTGTCGGATACACAATAATGAAAATATATGGGATACTAGTCTGTGTATAGCACCATGGTTATATATTTAGGCTATAGATTAGGAATACAGTCACTGCACCAGAAAAGGTTTTGACATGAGGTGAGCAGGTGAAAAACAGACAATAACCAAATCCAAAACATTGGTGTCAAATATTTGTTATCGTATTTTATTCTTTTTATCATCAAATGAGAGTAAATACATTTAGTATATATACATCGCTACATACATAAAACACAGACAGGTCCACCGGGGCGACATTAAGGTGTGCCAAAGGGTAGAAGAGAGGGGGAGGGAGCAGTCATTTCAGATCAATAAAGATGGAGAGAGGAAAAAGTATCAATCATTGAGTAATAGTAAAATAATATACACATTATGTAAAATGTGTATCTTATAATTATAAATATAATTATATCTTCTGTTTTGGTCATAGTAAAAGAATAGTTAATTTTTTTGAGATGCAAAATGTCTAAAAGGATCAATGAGATACCAGAGAGAGACCAGAGAGAGACCAGAGAGAGGCTAGAGAGAGACCAGAGAGAGACCAGAAAGAGACCAGAAAGAGACCAGAAAGAGACCAGAGAGAGACCAGAGAGAGGTTGGAGAGAGACCAGAGAGAGAGAGACCAGATAGAGAGAGACCAGAGAGAGGCTGGAGAGAGACCAGAGACCAGAGAGAGACCAGAGATAAAGAGCCTAGAGAGAGAGAGAGAGACCAGAAAGAGATTAGAAAGAGACCAGGTTACAGACCAAAGAGAGAGACTAGAGAGAGAGAATAGATAGAGACCAGAAAAAGACCAGCAGAGAGACGAGAGCGAGACTTTAGAGAGACCAGAGGGAGAGAGACCAGAAAGAGGGGCTCTGCTCTGAAAGTGGACTGTGAGCTGCCTGTTCTGGAGGTGGAGTGATGAATCCAAACTCTTGAATCAGAGCCATGTTCCAGCTTCTTTCCTCTGGCAGAAGATATCGTTTGATGAAATGCAGGACATCTGTATTAAGGATCTTGCACTTGTACTAAAACTGTTATTTCTTGTACTTTTTATCTGGTTTTATGTATGTACAGTACTTGTCTGGTCCACACTGGGGACTCTTGCACACGTATTCCAATGTGGGTTTACTGCAAACGGCAAACAAACTGCACCTGAATCTACTTTACTAACAACATTTTCAGCATGTACCGTCAGCCTGTGACCCCCCATGAGGGAAGGACACACGGCACAAACTCACGTCAAATTGTAGCAGATTTTTTTCCTTAGCTTTATGCAGTTTTGAGCAAAGAACCAGCTCCTCACAGATGTCTTGAATGTGATGTCGCGCTGCAGACACTGGCTTCTATAGAGCGACATCGGCCTTGCCCCCTCCTTATACATATATACATCAGAATCACTGGTCTCACCATGGAAACTGGGCCTCTTTTGAACTCAAACTTATGGAAAAATTATTCTATAGGAACGGTGTGTGTGTGTGTGTGTGTGTGTGTGTGTGTGTGTGTCGTTAATCACTTGAAATCACGCTTGTTTTGTTGCTCGCCACATGCAGTACATTGTGTTGTTTAATTGATATTTATGTCTTGGAGAAAACATTATCATAGAGAAACAGTAGTTCGACTGTGAAGAGAGCTTATACCTGAGAGCATGCAACTTTTGTATCTTTGTGAGACGGACGCACAAAGACACACAAAGAGGGCTGCGTGACTATACAACACTGTCAGAATAGAGACGTCTTTGAAAAGCTGAAAGTTGACTCTAAAACATTATTCTGTGAGTAACAAGTAACTGACATAGAAAACACTTCTCTCCAGTGGTGGATAAGAGCATTCACCTTGGTTTCCTTTTGATCCGGACAAGAAATCTGGTGTGTGGCGCACACCAGTGTCGGTGGAGTAGCCTCTGGGTGGAGCAGGACGGGTCACAGCAGCAGAGGTGGAGTAGTCTTTGGGTGGAGCAGGACGGGTCACAGCAGCAGAGGTGGAGTAGTCTCTGGGTGGAGCAGGACGGGTCACAGCAGCGGAGGTGGAGTAGCCTCTGGGTGGAGCAGGACGAGTCACAGCAACAGAGGTGGAGTAGCCTCTGGGTGGAGCAGGACGAGTCACAGCAACAGAGGTGGAGTAGCCTCTGGGTGGAGCAGGACGGGTCACAAGGTGGAGTAGCCGCTTGGTTCGGACCATTTTCTCTGCTCTAGTCCAAAGTAAAATGCTAAATTCTTCATTAGCATTTTTCAAAAAGTTAGCATTCCTCCAGTGGATTTTCACCTGGTCCACTTGGTTCGGACCATGAATCCTCTCCGCTCCGGTCTGGACCAGTGTAAAACCATGAACACTTTACTGCAGCAACATCTCAGGTAGAAAAAAGCAAGAAAAATAAAATGTATAAAGCACAAAACAACAACTGTTTCAGAGCTACTCAGGACCTGGTGCCGTTTTCCAGAACATTCAAAGTTGTTCACGAATCCACAACTTTGTAAAGTCCTCTGCGATGACTGCTGTTGTGATTTAGAGCTATGCAAAAGTGAAATTGCATGAGCCTCCTCCCAATTATAAGACGAAGGCATGAGTGGGAATGACACAATATTTATGAGAAAGAAAAAGCTTGGATTAACATCAAAAACATCCTTTCTGAAATGTATGGTCTAAAAAACCTACATTTTAGTATCCTGAAGCTAGTTTTTTTAGTATTAAGGCTTTTGTTCTCAAGAAAAAAAATAGCACCAGAGCCGGTAGCATTTCACTAATTACAAAAACTAGGCTGATGTAACAATAACAAACGGAAGTCAATTCAATGTGTTTTTTAATGTTGGGGCTTCCTCTGTTTGAGCTGTTTTTTACTTCTGGTATTTACTTGTTTTTGTGCAAATGCAAATTGTAATTGCTCAAATACTAAATAAAAAATAATAAAACGCAAAAAGTGATTCAAAATAACTGCTCCAGAAATGGAAAAATAAAGGGATGAAAATGAATGAATGCTTGGATTGAACAAAACGTAACTGACTTTGTGCATACCTGTATTTTGACTTGAACAAGAATATTTGCAAATGGGACGATCAGAAATGTGTTGGTTTAAAGGAGAAAGTAAAAGAAATGTCTGACTTGGAATGAGAAGGATGTCATTATCCTCGTTTCCACTGAGCAAAAACACTTGCCCTCACGCACGGGCTGGTGGGGCAGAACAACCCGGCATTGTCCTTTTGCCGAGGCTTTGAAAAATTAAATAAATTCACATGAGGGACAATACTACAATACTTTACATGAAAGTATCTGAGTATCGACTTTTGCATGTGCTGCTTTTTCTTTCATAAAGTTGTCCTTGTTTGAAAATTTTTACAGATGTGATTCCCTCTGGTCCTGTGACTTTAGGAGACTGTTTACGAAAGTCGGGAGATTGTTTCTATTATGACAACCCCCCCTGTGGTGAAAGACAGACACGGGTCTAAACAATACACCAACATTTCTCACTGTTGTCCTGGGTCAATAAGGCTTTTCCACACACGTCTGAAGCTTGAAAACGGTCTGAAGTCTACATTGGAAAAAGTTATAAAAAAACTGCTCAAATTTGTCAAAATGCATCTTAATTTGAGGCAAAATGATCTATGTTAAAAAGATACAAGAAATGTCTCCCTTGGAATGAGAAAATAAAACGGCTTTGTCCCATTCTTGGGTTTCATGAACCTGGCCAGTAGGGGGCGAATGAGCAGAGATGGGACAACTCAGTTTTGCTCCCATTGAAAACCATGTAAAGTCTGTTTTGGAGTCAAAAGGCTCTCATCCTGTGCGGTGTACGGTTGTTGGAACAGTCTTAATCAGGGACACTCAATTCTAAGGGAGTACTAAAAAATATTTCTCAAAAGAGTCTTGATTTCAGACATTTTCGGAAAAAATAACAGAAGAAATTGCAGCGTTTCATTTGAGTGGCCTGCAGGGGGCGCTTATCTGGGAAAGCCTTGATCCACCACGCCCTCATTCCAGTGATTTTTTTTCAAAGTGTCCTCCTTTATTTGAGACCACAGTTGGAACATGAACAAACTCTTGTCTTTCTCTTTATTTGTGCGGTTGCTACAAGCGTACACCGCGCAAAAGATGTCATTTTGACAGTGCTTCTTCTTCTACTATAACTCCATGTATAAACCCGGCACACTGCACCGCCAGGATACGTCCCGTCCGGTCCGGTTCTGTCCCACATATGTCGTCCGTGCCACTTCCCCGATGGCAAATGAAACCCAAGAATTGGAGAATCTTGTTTTAACACAGTCAGAATGAACTAAAAAAATAAAATAATTATAATTATACAAAATACAAAAACACTTTATCACAGCATATTTTCCCCATATATTATATTTTTTTGTGCAGTGTATGAGATTTTTCATATGTTATTGTTGAATTTCAGTCCATGTCATAGTTTGAAAGTGTGATTAAATATGTTTCTGGACCCTTATTCCTCACATCAAGAACATCACAAAAATAGGTTTTTATCATTTAAAGAACATCGCCAGAGTCCGCCCCATTCTCTCTCGGGGCAACACGGAGACGCTGATGCATGCTTTTATCACCAGTCGTATTGACTACTGTAATGCCCTGCTCTCTGGTCTTCCCAAAAAGAACATTTCAGGTTTACAATTACTCCAAAACTCGGCCGCACGTGTCCTGACTAAGACCAGGGGGCGGGACCACATTACACCGGTCTTAGAATCGCTGCATTGGCTCCCCGTGTGTTTCAGGATCGATTTGAAGGTTCTTTTAATGGTTTTTAAATGTCTTAATGGTCTTGGGCCTTCTTATCTTTCAGATTTGCTTTTATCCTATGAACCTTCCCGGCCCCTGCGCTCCTCCGGCAGCAGACTCCTAACCATCCCCAAAGTCAGGACACACACTCACGGCGAGGCATCTTTCCAGCACTACGGCCCCCGTCTCTGGAAGAGTCTGCCGGAGGAGCTCAGGGCCGCAGAGAACGTTCATATTTTTAAGAGTAGGCTCAAGACGCACCTTTTTAGATTAGCTTTTGATTAGTTTTTACTATTTAATTTTATATATTCTATTTATCTTCTATTATTTATTGTATTGCTATTGCTTTTATTCATGTATTGTGTGTTAGTTCATTTTAGTTTCACATTTTTGTGTTTTACATATTGTATTGTTATTGTATTGTTTTTAGTGTACCCAGTGTTTCCTCTGGAGGAGCCCTCTGCACTGGGAGCAGTGGTCGGTGTGGCTGCGGGGGTCGGACTCTTGGGCTTGGTGGGGGCCTGGGGCCTCGGTTTCGGGTCTCCTCTAGATCCTGTGTCTCCCTGTGGCTACAGGCGGCTCTCTGCTCCTGGTGCAGACGGCTCCTAGGATGACGCTTTTTCAGCTGGTTGCATCCGAACCCTGCCAAGTCTCTCATAATTGTTTTACTGTTTTACTTGTGTGTATGTGTGTGTGTGTGTGCGTCAGAGTGTGTGCATGGGAGCGTGTGTGTGTTTGTGGTTTGGGGTGGGTCTGTTGGGTGGTCGGGGGGAGGGGACATGGGCCGGCGGGATTGTTTTTAACCAAACTGTAAAGCACTTTGTGTTGCATCTTTTGTATGAAAAGCGCTTTATCAATAAAATTTGATTTGATTTGATTTATATTTTACACAACAGCCTTTTTTTTTTTGCCATATTAAAATCGCTTCACCTGTTTTCCACAATGACTTTTCCTGAATTACTTGTACTGTTTTTCAACGATAATAAGACCAAAGATATATATTCTAAAGCTGAGAAATCTTCCCAGGACTGAATAGCGAAACACATTTTCCATCTGTTTAAAAAAACCCTTGACTCTGGCTCGGTCCGAATCCGTGATGTACGTTTTAATAATGTCTGCTCCACTGCGACAGGCCACACTCTCACACATATTTATACAATAACTCTCTTCTATCGCCGTGTGCTCCTTCTTAATGCTCTGCTCCCACAAGAGCCGTTCTGGACCAGACCGGAATGTTCTGCCTTATTTCATCCCAGTGCTGTACATTTGGATAGTATATGTTTAGTATCTGGTACAGTACGTGCTCCTCAAGGTTCCCAGTCTGTAGGAACCTGAAGCAAAACTGAATATTTTTGATCTGGTAAATATTGTATTTTTTTAACATTATGACAGTATTTTTGATTTTGTTTATGTGACCATTTAACCGTTATTTTCCTTTTGTGTTGAACATTTTAATTAATATTTTCTGGTTTAAAATCCTGGTTTGAATAATTAGACATAGAAGTACTTTGACAAAAACAAAAGGCAGTTTATGAACGGACTATATTTGTGGCAACACTGAAAACCCGGCAGAAAATTGCTCAATTTTTTTCATTTTTTTTATTTGAGCACACACAAAGATACAAGAAATGTCTCTCTGGATCGAGAAAATAAAGCATTAGACCAAATTACTTTCCCGTTGGAGAATCTTGTTTTATGTCAGAATGTCTCAGATTAAGATAAAAAGAACACTCAATTCAAGCCATTTTTACCACATATTTTATAATTTTTTCTTCTACATGAAGCCTCAATGGTGTGTGCTAAAAGTCATTTATTAGTTATTTTTTGAAGCTACACAAGGCCAAATGAGGTAATAAATTCTTGAATTGAGTGTTTTAAAAAAACCTCTTAACTCATTGACTGCCAGCTGTTTTTGATCATTTCACTGATTCTCAAGACCCACAGAATAAAATAAAATTAAAGGTAAATGTGCACTTTATAAATCCCCGTAGGGCAATTCATCCTCTGCATTTGACCCATCTTGAAGCCACTAAGGCTTACGTCAGGAGCAGTGGTCGCCGTAGTAACAGCGCCCGGGAACCCATCTCCAGATGTTGATGCTCGGCTTGGTCAGGACTACCAGAGCTGGAGGATTTAACCTAGTGTGCATGTTTATAGTGGTGGGGGAAACCAGAGCACCCGGCGGAGCGAGAGACCAGAGAGAGACCAGAGAGAGACCAGAAAGAGACCAGAAAGAGACCAGAGAGAGAGGACTATAGCAAGAGAGCAGAGAGAGAGCGCAGGCACGGGGAGAACATGCAAACTCCACTCAAGACCCCATTCCAACCGGGATAACCAATAACCGATATCAGAAAACCAATCCATATTATTATTATTATTATTATTATCAATTTTTATTACGGACACAATACAATACGGTTCATCCAAAAAAAAAATCCAAGTATATTGCATAATGAAAAAGAAATATGTATATCACAAAAGCATGATTACAATTGACCCAAAGAACACTTACATTTAGCATAATTAATTAGCCCCAGTGAATATATGAAATACCCTTTGGCACATCTTGTTTTAAGGCAGTCAAAATGTGCTCAAATAACGATACATTTTGCTAAATTTGACCAATTCTGTACTTTATTTCCATCACTGTGGTAACTCTCTCCTCTCTGTAAAAACCTGTGTTTAATATTTTGGTGCCGTTATATTGTATTCACGGTGAGCTCTTATCTCCTGCTCCGGTCGGTTCCACGGCTGAAGCTTTTGGGAGTTGTGCCGTTGCATGATAAGCGCGCACTAAAGAAACCTGCGTGTGTCGATTTTAAAACGGTGTGAAATGAAAAGCAGATAACTCTCCCTGGGTTTGAGGAGGAGGTCGGGGAAATCGCATCAGTTTGAGGCAATTTTAAAACAAAGAGAAAGAGGAAGAGAGAGAGAGAGAGAGACGCTGGTTTGAATCAAGGAGGAAAGGTCTCTCATTCTGGTCTCATGAAAGAAAGGGAACGGTGTATACACAAGGCAACTCAAAGTGCGGAACAAAACCAGACACAGTCATAAACAATCACAGTGCATTCAAAAGAGAGTCGTCTGCAGCTGTTTTTAACCTGAATCTGAACATTATCAGAGTAGAAGTCTGTCTCACATTTTCAGGAAGACTGTTTCAGGTTTTAGCGCCGTTAAATCTGAAATGCGGCCTCCCCATGTTTATCCTGACTCTAGGAGCAGCAGGAGGCCAGTCCCTGTGCTCCTCAGAGTCACCAGCAAGAGGCCAGTCCCTGTGCTCCTCAGAGTCACCAGCAAGAGGCCAGTCCCTGTGCTCCTCAGAGTCACCAGCAAGAGGCCAGTCCCTGTGCTCCTCAGAGTCACCAGCAAGAGGCCAGTCCCTGTGCTCCTCAGAGTCCCAGCAGGAGGCCAGTCCCTGTGCTCCTCAGAGTCCCAGCAGGAGGCCAGTCCCTGTGCTCCTCAGATGGCACTAACATGTCACAGATGGAGAGAAATGGAAAGAAATGTCCTTCGTCCAATTTGAAAGAAATGTTAAAAATGCTAAAATAAATCTGGACACACTAATCCTCTTCTTCTGATTGTGGCTTACAACAGCACAAACAGAACTTGAGCTTTGGCACATTTTGTCACGTTAAAACCCCAAACAAACATTTACTATTTCTTTTGGAAAAACCACAACAAAATGACAGACAAAAGTGAAGTTATACCAAAGAATGATCAGGTTCTGTCACATTAATCCCACATTCACGTCGTCGAGAAGTGGTGACAATGTCAAATATCGATTTTTGGAAAACATGGCTTCGTTCCCGTTTGGTGAGTTTTGTCCAGTACATTTCTATAGGCTTTATAAACACCGGCTTTACATGGTATAGGAGCAAATTACAGGATGTGGGCCTGGTTGCCACGGGATACGGCGAAATTCCAACCGAAACACACCTTAAAGCTATTTTAGTGACAGAGAGAATATAAGAGAAAGATGGAGAGAGAGAGAGAGAGAGAAAGAGAGAGAGATGGAGGTTGGGGGCAGGGAACAACTGCAAATAATCAGAGCTGCAGAAATGTCCACAATGCGCCAGCTGCATGAATGTGAAAGTGTGGAGAACGCAGAGGCTTTGATAGAGACCATAGACTCTCAGACTCTCACGTTGTTCAGAGTAAAAAAAAAAAAAGTATTTTGAGGTTTCTTGGAAATTCAATTCAGTTTGTTTCAGTATCGTCCATGACAGCTGTTGGTTTGCCAAACACAGATCAGAGAATCAGACTAATAACAAAGATACATGAGGCAGTGGTCCATAGAGAGAGGGGCGACCAAAGAAGAGAAAATGTGAGAAACCTCGTGAGGACCCATACTCAAACTTTTCAAACTAATTGTTACTGTCAGAGTGATGTAGTTTTAATGTTTTTGTTTTTTCTCTGCGTAAAGTGAAGTGTTTTCTCCTTCCTCCTCTTTTGGACTGGGTCTGTTGGGTCGGTCGGTTTAAAAAAAAAAAAATTATTCATTTCTTTGACAGGGACATTGCAAGTCAACATAGAACAAAACAAGTGTAGGATAAATTAAAATGACCTCTTTCCTCAATCAAAGACATTTTGTTGTATATTGAGACATATTATAAACTTCTGTCTCAACTGTGTGTAAATCCTTGTGGTTCAGGTTTATTGTGGGCAATAATGTTTTAAGATAAGTGCCATGGCAACACCCTTCCCCCAACGACTCTACAACAAGGGAAGACAACCCAGTCTGCTTTGGAACCACGGAGTGACGAGACCTCCCTGGGCTCTGCCCTGGGCTCTGCTCAGGCAACCAAGGGGCTTCGGGCCTCTTAGATGGCCTCAAACCTCAGCTCCACGTTTGAGAGGACTTCCACAACCCTTCAATAGCCTCCAGCTTCAACCGGAAGAAGTTGCTGAGTTTTGGCACCTAGACTGTGGATCGTGAGAGGACCGCATGAGGCAGCCGCATGGTCCAGGCCCTGGGGACAAGAAGCCTCCATCCAACGCCATCAAGACCCAAGGACTGCTATTCACCCAAGGCTATTCTGGTTGTATGATCTGCGCTCTTGCTACACACAGCTGTTGGCTTTATTAAAACCTATACTTCAAAGAATACTTCTCCTACCAAGGCTGAACACATGCAGGCCTCAGCCTATACCAATCCATTCATAGGCAAAGGCCTTGCTAAGCTCACCTTAGCCTAGCATTTTAACAATGTATCTTGAAATCAACGTTTCCTTCATGTTATTCTTGACAATTTGCATATTTCATATCTAGTCTGTATTGTGTATACTTCATTAAATCTACAAAACCATCTTTGTCTGAAAGTGATATTTGTACTTTTAACTCCAGAAATTGGGTCACTGATTTGTAAAAGAATTCACTACCTTCAGATTCTATTGAAGAGAATTGGACTAATTAGCTAATTAAATAATAAAAGGACTCATGAGATTACTTAATCAATAAATGAGCCAATTAATTGATATTGTTACGTCATATGCACGTTAACAGTTGGGAGTTATTCCCTGGTGCCCCTAAATAAAGCTATTATCAATTATTGTATTTATTACATGGTTGTTTTTATCCAATTCTCCGATATCAGGTACATAACTTAAGTTATGTGTGATATCGACATTTTCTCACCCTACATATTATGGCGCCCCTAGTGAGGGCAAAACAAACTTAATTTCTGGAAATTAAATCATACAAATTCAATGTGACAAACTTGTTGTAAACTGTTGTTGCGAAGAAAACTGAGGTACTTCACCGGAGCAATCCAATCTAAACTCACAGTATCTATTCTTGTATAGCATAAACATGCATAAAACTCCAACGCATTACCAGCGCACTAAAGTTAAAACTTAAAAGTTAAATGCTGCAATTCTCCAAATTCAAATCACTTTCAAATCAAAGATGGCTCTTCCTCTTGCTGCAGAATGTCACACCCCTGTGCCAAGAGCCAAAAGCATCTGGCCAATCAGAGCACTTCATCTGCAGGCTGTGAGAGGGGGAAGGGGGGTCCACGGCCCCTCCCCATAGACACTCAGATGTCCCTCACACAGCACCTCCTGGAAGGTCAAGAAGGGTTAGAGATGACAGCAGAGTTTACGGAGTCATTAATGGCTTTGTGCTCGAAGTACATCTCCAAAAACCACACCTGCAAATTCACGCGCTATTCCTTTACTTAGTTCAAGACGTAATGGTTGAGAGTGATTTCCAGCGTGTAAAGCTTAAAACCAAGAGGCATCGAGTGTAAATGAACATGACCACCTGCGACTTTCCAGGGGCGTTCAATACACCGCCTGATCTCAAAGCTATGACTAAACGCGACGTTCCGTTAGCCATTAGCAAAGGATCCTGAAGTGGGACTTGTTATCCACACAGGCATGTTTTACGTAAATCGCTGCGAGTACGCCCCAGCGTGTAAACCCTCGATCAAAGGGGTCTCGGTGTGAATGTAAGTGGCAACCTGCGATGTCCAGGGCCCGATCAACACCCCCCCCACGATCTTTAAGCTAGGTCTAACGCGACTCTCCGTTAACCTTTAGCAAAAGACCTGTATGTGAGATTAGCTACCCACACAAGCACGGTTAAGCAAAAATCGCTGCAAGTAAGTCCAGCATGTAAATCGTCAAACCAAGTTGTAAAACGAGCCACCACTGGTTAATAATTTCCAGTTGCGCGTATTTGCTTATACTTTCGCTCTACCAAAAGAGCAAACAGAAGAATATCTGAGATTCAAAGTCACTTTTCTAGGAAAATCTATGCTCAAATAAGAGTCATTATTGCGGCAAAATCAAGCCAGTAAGACTTGGCTCCACGTTGAATTGTCTCAGTGAAAGTATCCTCCCTCAACAACACTCCAAATTGTTTGAAGATTAAATTTTATACATTCTCTATTGTCAATTATAACAGCATATAGCTACAGATATTAGCTTCCAACTACTAGCCTAGCATTAGCTAATACAAGCATCTTTGCCTCCAGCTATTACCATAGCCTTAGCTATCTCCATCAAAGAATGGAAAAGCTCAGACAAATATTCTTACCAGTTAATCTGAATAAAACCACTCCAGTGAACTCTAGATAGAGCATACACACAGACTTAGCTATACAACTCCTGGCATTGTCTCAAACACAGTTAGGACAAACTAAAAGCCAACTCTGTGACATAAGCAATAGAGCTCTATTACAGCAGAACTTCGCCTCCGCCTCCTACTGAGAGCTCTACTTCCTGCTGAGAACTCCGCCTCCTACTGAGAGCTCTGCTTCCTGCTGAGAACTCCGCATCCTACTGAGAGCTCTGCTTCCTGCTGAGAACTCCGCCTCCTACTGAGAGCTCTACTTCCTGCTGAGAACTCCGCATCCTACTGAGAGCTCTGCTTCCTGCTGAGAACTCCGCCTCCTACTGAGAGCTCTACTTCCTGCTGAGAACTCCGCATCCTACTGAGAGCTCTGCTTCCTGCTGAGAACTCCGCCTCCTACTGAGAGCTCTGCTTCCTGCTGAGAACTCCGCATCCTACTGAGAGCTCTGCTTCCTGCTGAGAACTCCGCCTCCTACTGAGAGCTCTACTTCCTGCTGAGAACTCCGCATCCTACTGAGAGCTCTGCTTCCTGCTGAGAACTCCGCCTCCTACTGAGAGCTCTGCTTCCTGCTGAGAACTCCGCATCCTACTGAGAGCTCTGCTTCCTGCTGAGAACTCCGCATCCTACTGAGAGCTCTGCTTCCTGCTGAGAACTCCGCCTCCTACTGAGAGCTCTGCTTCCTGCTGAGAACTCCGCCTCCTACTGAGAGCTCTGCTTCCTGCTGAGAACTCCGCCTCCTACTGAGAGCTCTGCTTCCTGCTGAGAACTCCGCCTCCTACTGAGAGCTCTACTTCCTGCTGAGAACTCCGCATCCTACTGAGAGCTCTGCTTCCTGCTGAGAACTCCGCCTCCTACTGAGAGCTCTACTTCCTGCTGAGAACTCCGCATCCTACTGAGAGCTCTGCTTCCTGCTGAGAACTCCGCCTCCTACTGAGAGCTCTGCTTCCTGCTGAGAACTCCGCCTCCTACTGAGAGCTCTGCTTCCTGCTGAGAACTCCGCCTCCTACTGAGAGCTCTACTTTGTGCTGAGAGCTCTGCCCCGTAAAGAACTTGGACAGTGAACGTTCGTCATCGGTCATAATCAAAATTGTGTTGTGTCAACCTCTCGCTTTGTTTGCGGAGCTGGACACAAAGGGGGGGGTTGTAGGATAAATTAAAATGACCTCTTTCCTCAATCAAAGACATTTTGTTGTATATTGAGACATATTATAAACTTCTGTCTCAACTGTGTGTAAATCCTTGTGGTTCAGGTTTATTGTGGGCAATAATGTTTTAAGATAAGTGCCATGGCAACACCCTTCCCCCAACACTCTACAACAAGGGAAGACAACCCAGTCTGCTTTGGAACCACGGAGTGACGAGACCTCCCTGGGCTCTGCCCTGGGCTCTGCTCAGGCAACCAAGGGGCTTCGGGCCTCTTAGATGGCCTCAAACCTCAGCTCCACGTTTGAGAGGACTTCCACAACCCTTCAATAGCCTCCAGCTTCAACCGGAAGAAGTTGCTGAGTTTTGGCACCTAGACTGTGGATCGTGAGAGGACCGCATGAGGCAGCCGCATGGTCCAGGCCCTGGGGACAAGAAGCCTCCATCCAACGCCATCAAGACCCAAGGACTGCTATTCACCCAAGGCTATTCTGGTTGTATGATCTGCGCTCTTGCTACACACAGCTGTTGGCTTTATTAAAACCTATACTTCAAAGAATACTTCTCCTACCAAGGCTGAACACATGCAGGCCTCAGCCTATACCAATCCATTCATAGGCAAAGGCCTTGCTAAGCTCACCTTAGCCTAGCATTTTAACAAATGTATCTTGAAATCAACGTTTCCTTCATGTTATTCTTGACAATTTGCATATTTCATATCTAGTCTGTATTGTGTATACTTCATTAAATCTACAAAACCATCTTTGTCTGAAAGTGATATTTGTACTTTTAACTCCAGAAATTGGGTCACTGATTTGTAAAAGAATTCACTACCTTCAGATTCTATTGAAGAGAATTGGACTAATTAGCTAATTAAATAATAAAAGGACTCATGAGATTACTTAATCAATAAATGAGCCAATTAATTGATATTGTTACGTCATATGCACGTTAACAGTTGGGAGTTATTCCCTGGTGCCCCTAAATAAAGCTATTATCAATTATTGTATTTATTACATGGTTGTTTTTATACAATTCTCCGATATCAGGTACATAACTTAAGTTATGTGTGATATCGACATTTTCTCACCCTACACAAGCTTGTAACTGAGGTTATAGCTAATGCTAATTTTCAACGCCGGGACAAAAGCACTTTAGAAATACAATAATACATAATTTTAATAATCATAATGTAAATAATGACGCATTGGTTTTTGGACACTCGAGGTCACATGTCATTATTCTTTCACTCCAAACATGGTGGTGATAAACTAATACTGTAGCCACAGCTGCCCTGGGGCAGATGCGAGGCAACTAGTCTGTGCCATTGGCCCCTCTGACCACCACCAACCATTCACACACACAGAGAGAGAGAGAGACAGGGGGAGAAAGACAGAGAGAAGGAGAGACAAGGGCAGAGAGAGAGAGAGAGACAGACAGACAGAGAGAAAGAGAGACTTGCCTAAGGACACAACAACAGTTTGGCACTTTAAAGCCACAGTCGTCCCACTGTGGCCCCTTTTGTTCCCAGAGGTCTCCCATCACAGTACTAACCAGGTCCTGCTCTGCTTAGCTTCAGAAGTCTGGAAAAAACTGGAGATGTTTTTCGATCCATCCACGCTCATATCAGAAACATTTCAGAAATCAGACCCAACTCAAGAGAAAAGTCACAAAGAAACTCAGACAAAAATCATTTAAAGAAATATTTTATTTTTCCATTTGGACAAAAGAAACTCAGAGACACAGAGCATGCAACACAATGGATCACTTAGTCTCGACAAAAGCAGAACAATAACACACAAAAACTCCCATCAAAAATAAACTGTTTGGACAAGCATCCAACTGGAATATATATATGTTCTGTTATTTATACAACTCCATACTTAAAGAATAATATCGCAGACATTAGTTTGGTGAAATAATTAGTGCAGACAGTGAGAAAATAAAAACTTGTCAAAACATTTATAAAATGAGTAAAAAATGTGACACAAGACGACATCACAAGCTTTTTTCACCGGTGTTAAATACGTTTAAGTTCCAGAGGTGATAAAACAGTCCGTGTCACCGCTGATCGGGTTAAAGGCAACGAGCGCGAAGTCAGAACCAACAGTTTGAGGCGTAAACAACACGCACAGAGGTGAACCGTGTGGAGTTTCACGTCTTTTCCGAGATATTCCGATTATATTTGGTCGGAAACGTGTCTGAAATGTGTCGGTGGAAGTTCAAGTATTGCACAAGTGGGAAGAAAACGTTTGAAAATAGACGTAAAGTTAGAATCTTTGCATGGCTTCCTGGTTAGAGTGAATGCTGCGCTCTGATTGGTTCAACGGACTGTCACTCAGATTCAGTGGCGGAAGAAGGAGCAAGTTTTTTTTTCTCCAAAGAGTACAGAGAATTTACTTAAAGGAATCATATGTAGATTTTGTTCTTACACAGTCAGCAGATGTGTCCAACAGCAGACGGATGCTACGTCATGTGATCTCAGGAAGATTTGACTTTACAAAATCAGAGCGTGACAGAGACAGAGACAGAGAAAAAGACGGACAAAGAGAGAGATAGACAGAGAAAGAGACCGAGGGTGAGAGAGACAGGAGACACACATACAGAGTTAGAGACACACACACACAGTAAAAAATAAATAAAACAAATTATAATCTCTGACAGACGTCATGACAACAGATTCTTACATTCGATTCCTCTGAGTAAACATATATCTGTCTCATGACTGACAGTTTTTACCATTTAACAAGTCTTCCATACGCTTCCTTTATTTTCAAATAATATCATCTTTTTGTGTGAGTAAAATCTATTTGAGCTGCATTCAACACGATATCACAAAATAGTTCTCAATAAAGACTTTAGTTCAGTTCATGGATTTAATCTGAATCCAAACACATTTTATGCCATGCTAAAGAGAGAGAGAGAGACAGAGAGGTAGAAAGACACAGAGAGACAATGATACAGAGAGAGAGGGAGAGCGAGAAAGAGAGAAGACAGGGGGAGAGAGAGAGGGAGGGAGACAGAGAGACAGAGAGAGAGAGAGAGAGGGAGACAGAGAGAGAGAGGGAGGGAGACAGAGAGATAGAGAAATAGAGCTAGAGAGAAAGAGAGAGACAGAGAGCGGGAGAGAGACAGAGAGAGAGAGCGAGAGAGAGAGAGACAAAAACACAGAGACAAAGAGAGAGACAAAGAGGGAGAGAGAGAGAGAGAGACAAAGACACAGAGGCCATGTCCACACATAGCTGGGTATTTTTACAACCGAATATTCCCCCCCTAAGTCTATAAAACAATTTGCATCCACACAACATCCGATGCATCCGAACATCTGCGTTTTCAGTCCTCTGACGTCATGCATTGGGGAAAAAACACAGAAGTAGACGGGGCTTTGATGCAGACGCCGGTACTTCTGTAGCGGCACTTTTACAGTCATAGTAGAAACGCAGGGTGAAGACATATGTTTAAAAGCACTGACCCCGCCCTCAGTCCTGGTTTAGTCCTGGTTTAGTCCTGGTTTAGCTCCTGTTTTGGTTGTTTTCGAGCGTGCCTGATCACTTTGCTGCTCTCTGATGTGGAGCGAGGATTGCTGCTGTGAACAGCTGCAGCAGAGAACAGTTTTTAAGGCAGTAAGATCCTTCTTCAGGGATCAAAGGTCGCACGTTTTGTCGGTTGTTGTTTTGGGGGTATACTGTGACGTGGGAAAACGCAAAACTCCGGTTATCTCTGTCTACACGCAAATGCATAAACTGAGTTTTCAAAAATCTCCAGTTTGCCCGGGGGTCTTTTATATATTCGTTTATGGTGCGTTGCCATGTGGATGACAGGTGCAAACGAAAAAAATCTGCGGTTTAGCAGATACCCGGCTACGTGTGGACAAGGCCAGAGAGAGACAAAGAGGGAGAGAGACAGAGAGACAGAGAGAGAGAGAGAAAGAGAGAGGGAGAGAGAGAGAAACTAACATTTCTTGAATTCAGTTTATAGCTTTATACTTATATCCCCCACAATCCTTTGCCAAACGGAAACATGATCTAAACATGCACAGGATTCAAATCTATATAGATTTGGTCATTTCCATTCGACACATTTCTTCTAAAAGTTCTACATTTATGGCACTTACGACACAAAACAGTTAAGATGAACAAGGTGCACAACAACATCACAAAGAAGAAATCACAAAAATAATCTCAATGCATTTCTTTCTTGTTTTTTGCAGTTTCACAGTGAAACAGAAACAGTAAAAGTCACATAGTGTGTTTTTTCCAGTGCAGTTTGTAAGGTGCTTCTTAAAGGGGCGGTCACATGACGGGGGCGGAGTCTCTGAATGCATCAGGTCTAAGGGGATACAGGGTTTACAGTGGTCCCTCGCTGTTTTGCGGATTTTTGTGTGTGTGAAGATTGTGTGTGTATGTGTGTGTGTGTGTGTTTTTTTTACAGTGTGTTTCTTGTTTGTTGTGTGTGTACTGTCCAATTAAAATCATATGCAATGTTAGAGAATGTGAATGTTGGTTTTAACGGTAATGTCAGAAGAAAACTTGAGAGACAGAGAGAGAGGACTTGCGAGAGAGCAGAGAGAGACTAGAGAGTGAGACTATAGAGAGAGAGACAAGAGAGAGAGACTAGAGACAGTGAGACTAGAGAGAGCGAGAGATAGAACAGAGAGAGAGCGGAGAACGAGAGCGAGACTGGAGAGAGAGACCAGAGAAAGAAATACCAGAGAGAGAGGACTAGCGAGAGAACAGAGAGAGAGAACAGAGAGAGAGAGACTAGAGAGAGAGAACAGAGGGAGACCAGAGATAAATATCAGAGAGAAGCCAGAGAGAGACCAGAGAGGGCACCCAGAGACCAACAGAGAGAGATACCAGAGAGAAAGATGGGTGCGAGACCAGAGAGAGACCAGCTAGAGAGACCAGAGAGAGACCAGAGAGAGACCAGCTAGAGAGACCAGGGAGAGACCAGAGAGAGACCAGCTAGAGAGACCAGGGAGAGACCAGAGAGAGACCAGCTAGAGAGACCAGGGAGAGACCAGAGAGACCAGCTAGAGAGACCAGGGAGAGACCAGAGAGAGACCAGCTAGAGAGACCAGAAAGAGACCAGGGAGAGACCAGCTAGAGAGACCAGAGAGAGACCAGGGAGAGACCAGCTAGAGAGACCAGGGAGAGACCAGAGAGAGACCAGCTAGAGAGACCAGAGAGAGACCAGGGAGAGACCAGCTAGAGACCAGCTAGAGAGACCAGGGAGCGAGACCAGAGAGAGACCTGAGAGACAGAGCAGAGAGAGTGAGACCAGAGAGATGACAGTTCAGAGGACGACCCCAGTCTTTCCCGTGGCCCTCTGTCCTCCTCCTCAGACCCCTCTACAGCTGTATTGTTGAGTGTATGCACGGCTTTTGACAGCTGCAGCAGCACTCAGACCTACAACCAACAGGTTTGATATCTCTGGTCTCTCTCCCTTCAGCAGACATGAGTTCAAGAGGTTAGAAAAGTGTTTAAAGTGTATAAGAGTTTTACAGCCTTAAAAACACACAACTTCAAGGATTTCACTTATTGTGGGTTATTATTAGAACACATCACCCCCGCCATAAACGAGGGACCACTGTATTTTTCACTTCTCTTTTTCTCATGGACGACTCACCACTTGGTTTTCGCTTTTGTTGCTGCTTCGAAGGGAACGTTTAGAAATAACATGTAAGAAAGGATTTATTTCCAGTTTGAGCGCTAGTTTTTTGTACGCTAGTGTAACATTTTACTTCTTGAAAAAATGTCTGATGACCTTTAAAGCAGCAGCTCAAAGAAGAAAAGAAAATGTCTGATGGAACAGAGCAGCTCTCTCTCCATTGGTATTATCGTCTATAGTTTTATATATACATAAATGTGGTGTGTAAAGACTTTAATTTTATTATTATTATTATTTTCACTCACGGATTAGCTGTGGATATTAACAGCATATAACAACTCATTTATCAATCATATTTTTACACAAACTTGTTAAACTTTTATTTCTTCTGATTTTCTGAAATTCACTTGTTCACTTGTTGTGTAGCGTACGCAAAAGAAAAGAAATTTAGGGACTTAACTTTAGTCATTCATTGTGTGTGTGTGCGTGTCATATTGCTGCTATGTGTGTTGCTGAAGCGTACTGAAGCGCTCTTGTTTTTTTTGTATTGTGTGTGTGTGTGTGTCTATGTCTATGTTTCTGTGTGTGTCTGTGTGTGTGTGTGTGTGTGTGTCTATGTCTATGTTTCTGTGTGTGTCTGTGTGTGTGTGTGTATGTCTATGTTTGTGTGTGTGTCTGTGTTTCTGTGTGTATGTGTCTATGTGTGTGTGTGTGTGTGCGTCTGTGTGTGTCTGTTTCTGTGTGTATGTGTCTATGTGTGTGTGTGTGTGTGTGTGTGCGTCTGTGTTTCTGTGTGTATGTGTCTGTGTGTGTGTGTGTGTGTGTGTGTGTGTGCGTCTGTGTTTCTGTGTGTATGTGTCTGTGTGTGTGTGTGTGTGTGTGTGTGTGTGCGTCTGTGTGTGTGTCTGGGAGGAGATTGGATTAATATAAGATTATTGCTTCATCCAATCCCTGCTCAAACCATGTAAAAAGGTATTTTTGTTTTTATTCTATTTCTCTCTGAATACATCTTTGAACATCTTGTATATTGTACATATTTTAAATAATGAAAATACATGAAATTACTCACACAATTAGCCACGTCTTTTATCAAATACTGCCCTGACAAGGTTTTGAATTATTTCATTTTTACATACATTTTTGGACAAGTGAATCCTTCTAGAAACTGAGGGAATTTCATCAAAAATCTTCACAATATTTCCACATTTTTTCCACGCACAGGCCATTCCAAGAGCTTCAATTTGCGTCATCAAATATTTTCAATGGACATTTTCTCTTCTTCTTTTGTAAAAACCTGTCAAAGGAAATCTCTGCCTGATTTCTTTTGTGCTCAAACTCATTACAATGTTTTTCTTTCTTTCTAAAATTGCGCATCATTTTGAAACGGCAGTAAATCTCTCCCTTCTCCCCCTTTACTGTAGCGCCGAGCTGTAATGAGGCCTTTCTATCCCTGTGGAAGTAGTGCTAGTAGGAGTGATATTTGTAGTAGTAGTAGTAGTAGTAGTGATATTTGTAGTAGTAGTAGTAGTAGTGATATTTGTAGTAGTAGTAGTAGTAGTAATAGTAGTAATGAGATTTGTAGTAGTAGTAGTAGTAGTAGTAATAGTAGTAGTGAGATTTGTAGTAGTAGTAGTAGTAATAGTAGTAGTGAGATTTGTAGTAGTAGTAGTAGTAATAGTAGTAGTGAGATTTGTAGTAGTAGTAGTAGTAGTAGTAGTAGTAGTAGTAATAGTAGTAGTGAGATTTGTAGTAGTAGTAGTAGTTGTAGTAGTGATATTTGTAGTAGTGGTGATATCTGTAGTAGTAGTGGTAGTAGTGTTATATGTAGTAGTAGTAGTAGTAGTAGTAGTAATATTTGTAGTAGTAGTAGTAGTGATATCTGTAGTAGTAGTAGTTTTATCTGTAGTAGTAGTAGTAATAGTAGTAGTGATATTTGTAGTAGTAATAGTAGTAGTAGTGATATTTGTAGTAGTAGTAGCCGTAGTGGTGTTATATGTAGTAGTAGTAGTAGTAGTGATATTCGTAGTAGCAGTAGTAATAGTAGTAGTAGTGATATCTGTAGTAGTAGTGTTACATGTAGTAGTAGTAGTAGTAGTAGTAGTAGTGATATTTGTAGTAGTAGTAGCCGTAGTGGTGTTATATTTAGTAGTAGTAGTAGTAGTGATATTTGTAGTAGTAGTAGTGATATCTGTAGTAGTAGTAGTAGTGAAATCTGTAGTAGTAGTAGTTGTAGTAGTAGTGAAATCTGTAGTAGTAGTAGTAGTAGTAGTGAAATCTGTAGTAGTAGTAGTAGTAGTAGTAGTAGTAGTAGTAGTGTTATATGTAGTAGCAGTAGTAATAGTAGTGATATATGGAGTAGTAGTAGCAGTAGTAGTAGTAGTAGTGATATAAAGAGTAGTAGCAGTAGCAGTAGCAGTAGTAGTAGCAGTAGTAGTAGCAGTAGTGATATATGGAGTAGTAGTAGCAGTAGTAGTAGTAGCAGTAGTAGTATTCCCGCGGTACTGCAGCTGGATGGAGCACAGGCGTGTGGCACTGAGGTTGGCACAGAGTAAAAGGCAAAGATTTAAAAAGTACAAATGAATTATTGACGACCGTGAGCAGGACATGAGGCGTCTCCTCTTCACCGTCCAATCCACTGTAACCGGCTCCAGCTATTTTATTCTTATTTTTTTATTCTTTCATGCAGATCTGTGTAGCACTTTATCCTCTAATCTAAGCTCTTTGTGTTTTGGTGTGTGTATAATTATGTGTCGTTTATAGTAATAATATAGTGTATTTTTTGTAATGTATTTACACATAAAAATGTAAAAAAAACACAAAACAAATGTAAACATGCACTTGATTGGCCCCTCTTGAGAAATGTGTCCTCTGCTTTTGGCAAATTCTTGTATATAGCAATAATTGTTATGTATTTTTTAGGACTGCCTTATTCTTTTTTTACTTTTATGACTTGTCCGCACCCGGAGCCAAATCCACTTCCTGGTTTGTGACTTCCTGCTGTATTCTTATTGGTAGAATGACCAATGTTTTAAATGACGAATTATTAGTTTTACATAATTAAAGCAAGAGATTTACAAGAATAAACTTTGGTAACTTAGACTCCATCCTGAAATTTGGCAGAATTAAATTTAAAAGTAAAAAATCCCACAAACTAACGCTGAACAGGACTTATTCAAAGCAGATTTCTTCAGAGACACGACTAACCTTGGAGAAAATGACTAATATTTTGAACCAAAGTCGACTTTCTCTGCAGTCATTTCAAACCAGACCAGCCTCGAACTTCCTTTTTATGAAACTGAATCTATATTTACATTAAAGTCAACAAATCCAGAGCACGACTTCTATGATGAACTTTTAATTTCCTCTCCGCAGAGACACTTTCTTTTCAGCCGAGGAGTAATTGCTTCTTAATTAATTACTCACAAAAGTGTGTTCTTACAGCGAGAAACTTGCCACTTTAGATGAGATTTACAGGAAAGGTTTAGCTGCGGAAAATGTCAACACCGACAGAGTATTCCTAATAAAATTACTTAAAATTTAATTATCTTAAATAATGAATCCGCTGAAATGTTGAAATTCCCTTGAGAAGGGTCGAATAAAGCTTTATTTTATCTTAACTTATGTTTTCTTAGGGCACAATCACACTTTGAGAGTCCAATTCTAGCTGTGAAAGCACCAAACAAGTGTTGGTTGGTTCAACAGTCACAGTCTCAGTTAAAGCTCGGGTACCTAACTTTCAAACTAACCCTCCCCCGAGGATTTGTAAGACTTAGCGTCCTCCTTCTGTCCATGTTGAACAAATGTAAAACACAATATTTATCATGTACTGTATGTATGTGTACAGTATATATGTATGTATGTATGTGTACAGTATATATGTATGTATGTATGTGTACAGTATATATGTATGTATGTATGTGTACAGTATATATGTATGTATGTGTACAGTATATATGTATGTATGTGTACAGTATATATGTATGTATGTGTACAGTATGTATGTATGTATGTATGTGTACAGTATGTATGTATGTATGTATGTGTACAGTATGTATGTATGTATGTATGTATGTATGTATGTATGTATGTATGTGTACAGTATATATGTATGTATGTGTACAGTATATATGTATGTATGTGTACAGTATATATGTATGTATGTGTACAGTATATATGTATGTATGTGTACAGTATATATGTATGTATGTATGTGTACAGTATATATGTATGTATGTGTACAGTATATATGTATGTATGTATGTGTACAGTATATATATATATGTATGTATGTATGTAACAAGGACAAATGAATAAATAAATAAATGTTATGTAAACTTGTTTTGCCAGGAGGTCCCGATACTGTCCATTCTAATAATGATTCAATTAGTAGCCTTTGTCTTTGCATGATCTTTCTGACTAATAATTTACTTCCCGTCCCAAATAACAGAGCTGTCACGGGTCAAAAGTCCTCAAAATGGCACTTAAGCAGTTCTTTCAAACCCTTGGACCCGACATCTTACGCCTCAAGTCTTGCTCCCGGCATAAAACACTATTTGTTCCATATTATGGGACCCTGAAAAGGCTTAGCACCAGTTTGAGGCGGTCCATCCAGAGTCAGTGCCGGGGTCAGATTTCGGCTGCGTCCATAAGAAAACCAAAAGAAGACAGTTTCATAGATGCATTTAGTGTCAGGATGTGTGGATATTGCACTGAGCTGGTGAAAAAAGGTGCGCTCCAATATCAAAACTTAATCAAATTCACTTGATATGATTCGTTTTTTTCTCTTTTAACTGTTGTTTTATATAATTTCAAAGACAGTTTTTGAATTCAAGTCATTTTCAGTGCTGTAAATAGCGTCGTTTTTTGTCGTTCTACAGTGTAGTTCAAACCCAGAGTGGAAAGCAGAAGTGGAGGTTCGCAGGTGCATTGTGGGAGGTGTAGTCCGTCACATGGCCAGGACTCGGGCTTTGGCGGCGGCGGCCTGAGCTCTCTGCACCACGGCGGGGCAGCCTTCTCTCCGCACCAGCTGACCCGACTCGAACAGACCCTCGTGGACCCCTCCTGCTCCGCCGTCTGGGAACGTCAACGCTCCTGTCGCACAAACGCACAACTATATTTACGGAGAAGATAAATGTGTTTTTAAGAATTATGGATATTGTATTTTTTTTTGCATTTACATTTATTTACCCGAATTCACATTGTAGTAATGTCATTTGCATACTCTCTATATTCTCTTTCAAATATTTGTAAAATCACCGACAACGTCTCTATAAATGACACATAATTATACACACACCAATACACAAAGAGTTTAGATAAGACAATATACTATCAAGGCTCCTGTCACACAAACACACAACTTTATTTAGAGAGAAGATGATGGGTTTAGAGCAGGGGTCTCCAACCTGTGGCTCGGGAACGACCAGTAGCTCTCCAGCTCCTTTCAGGAAGCTCGCCAAAGGATTTAGAATTTAATAAATGATCTTGAATGATAACATTTCGAGCCATTACATATCTATTATAAGTATAAATATTGTATAGGGTTATACAGTTATGGTATTTTTGACATGTGTTCTCCATGTTTTGTCATAATCATTAGATAGATTTTTAGTACGACTGCAAAAAGTAGTCGCTCTCTGCCTCTTCTTTTGTGTTAAAGTAGCTCTCCTATAGAAAAAGACCCTGGTTTAGAATTATGGATACATTTATCCATAATTTATCCGTGCCGCCATACATGGGCGGCACGGTGGCTGAGTGGATAGCACTCTCGCCTCTCAGCAAGAAGGTCCTGGGTTCGAATCCCGGCCGGACCAGGGCCTTTCTGAGTGGAGTTTGCATGTTCTCCCCGTGTCTGCGTAGGTTTCCTCCGGGTACTCCGGTTTCCCCTACCACTAAAAATATGTACAATAGGTCTGGCATGCGCCTCCTGTACTGGCGACCCCGCTACCATCTCTGTGTGGAGTGAGAGACAAATGCCCAAAAATAATAACAATTGTAAACCGCTTTGTGACTCTGGTTTGTGAAAGGCGGTATATAAATAAAGATTACTTACTTACTACTTACTTACATTTATTCTGCATTAAATTTTTGCATGCATTACAGCACGCTTTAAATCATAAGTTGAGGGACCACAGCGGTGTGCAGTAAATTCGAGTAAAGACACGGGGCCGGCATCTGAACTCCAAATATCTGTAGAACAACTTTTAGCTGAACATTCCCTTCGGTAGATTTACACAACGCCGTAAGCTCAGTTCTAGCCTGGTCGTACCACACCATAGTACAAATTACATTTCGCACTAAGGTCTGGAGGTGCTCCATTGAGCTCTGTTAACAGGTGGGAGGGGTTAACTCCTTTTGTAGATTGAAACGATTGGATCTGAGTTTACCGTGACGTATGTAATGCACCGAGTGAGTTGTTAGCATTTAGCATTTAGCCTAGCCATCTCCTTTGCCGCTAACGGAGCCCGTGGGGGGTTAGGGTTTGGGAGTAGCGCCACTATCTTTGCCAGCGATTACATTTGCAAAACATTCCTATTGCTCCGGCTTCAATTTCTTGATAAAACCAGACCGGATTACTTTACTACCCCATTTTTCGCCATTGCCAAACTACAACCTGCCCGTTTGGCGCAAACTCTTGACGTCACCCACATCTAACTACAACACCCGCCTCCCGCGCTCGCTGATTGGTCGGATGGAATTCAACAGTTTGTAATCGCAAACACAGGGACCAGTTCCATGCACAAATGCTAGATCAGATTTGTGGTTTTGAATGTACCGCTGCTGCTCCCACCTCCCAATCAACATGTTGCATAGTCCTTGTTGGGCGGCAGTAGCTCAGTTGGTAGAGTGTTGGCCTTTGAGCCAGAAGGTCATGGGTTCAAGCCCCGCTCAAGACTTTCACCATCGACTCCCCCTGACTACTGTCGTTGTGTCCTTGGCAAGACACTTAACCTCTGGGAACCCTAGCCACAGTGGGGCGGCTGCGGCTGTAAAGTGCCAAACTGCCGTTGTGTCCTTAGGCAAGACACTTCACCCCCATTGCCTAGAATGAGTCTGGTGTGTGTGTGAATGGTTGGTGGTGGTCGGAGTATGGCACATACTGGTTGCCTCGCTTCTGTCAGTGTGCCCCAGGGCAGCTGTGGCTACAGTAGTAGTTTATCACCACCGTGTATGGAGTGAATGAATAATGACACATGTGAAGCGTCTTTGAGTGTCCAAAAAAGCGCTATATAAAACCGATGCATTATTATTATTATTGTTTTCTAATTACAAACTAATAGCCACATAAACACAGCTCTGAATCTGTACCGTAACTTTAAATTATTACGTGCGCAGTTACTGTAAACTGCTACTTCACAACAACGGCTGTAAAAATCGGGCAGATAAGCAATCAGATAAGCTATTCAAACTAATACAATAAAATCAGTCAAAATACATATAACTTTTGAACTTGTATTGGTTATAATGTAATGGTTGCTGTGTTTTTGGCTGGGTTTTTACACTTAACACCAAAGGACAAGGGTCTGTAGAGCCAATACCGGCACATTTATAGTATTGTTGATTAATGTGTACTGTCCCTATTCAAACTAATACAATAGAATACATATAAAAAACAGTGAAAATACATATATTCCAAAGTTATAATAAAATATGAGCTTGTGTTATTGCTTGGACAATCACCAATTTCACAAGTTAAATGCAGTCTATCTGAGTTCGGATTCCTAATCTTGTAATAACTCAGACCAGATTGAGAATGTTCATAAATATATGATTTACACAGAACTCCTGAAAGCACAATGTCTATACTTTACACATCTAGATTCTGAGAAAAAGAGCATAAAGCTTTAACTACCTCCACACATAACACCTCATTCTGACCATCTCTCTCTTCTCCCTATTGTCCTCCACCTCTCCACACACTCTCGTTTTTTCTCTTGAAAGAAGAAGAAGAAAGTGAAGAGATCTATCTATTTTTACAGCCGTCCTCTGGTTGTCACAGCGACACAAAGTTCACCTCTGATACGACAGATTTGCCAGAAAACAGTAAAAAAAAAGAAGTAAAAACGTGTTGATTGCCGTCGATGCGGAAGGAGGGCACCGCAGGGGAGAGCGACCGAAAAAAATCTCACAATTAACACTTGACTATGTTTAATGTAATTACAGCATTTAGAGACAGAACAAAGCCTCGGCCCAGCGGGACGCACACACACATACCTGCACAGAGGATCCAGACGGGAGAAAAGAGGAAAATAAAATACCTTACACTAAAAAGCACAGCGGTGATGACCCAGGACACACAACATTCAACAACATTTATGGATTTTTAACAACATTCATGGACATTGGTCTCTGCCCCTTATGGACCAATTTCTCTATGTGTTTTCTATCATTGCATTTCTTTTGCGTGTTTGATTCTCTAATCTGTGTTGGCGAATTCAAAGATTTTGTAAAGTCCTCCGAGATAACTACTGTTGTGATTTAGGGCTGTACAAGAATACATTGATTTGAATTGAATAGGTCAGTTTAAAATATAATTAATTATGAGGTGATTTGATGGTTTGAATCTAGCGGTTTTTATCTTAATTTGAGTTAATTCTGACCGTGTTAAAACAAGATTTGCAAATGGGATTAAGATGTTTAGTCTTATTTCAAGAACTGTTGCTTTATTTTATTCTCTAATATTTATTTTATTGTTTGTTTATTTATGTATATAAATAATTATTTTCATTTGAATTTTTTTTATTTTAACTGTTTTTATTTTATTTTAACTGTTTTCATTGTATTATACTATAATTCATTTTATTTTATTATTTCAATTTAATTATTTTTTATTTTATTTAATTTTTAATTGTGTTTATTTAATTTATTTAATTTTAATTTATTTAATATCAATTTACTATTTTACTTAAATAAAATAAAATAAATAAAATAAAATAATTTATTTTTCATTTAACGCTGGCAGACTTGTATATTTGGATGCGTTACTTTTATCTGCGCAGGACTTTGGAGAGGTGTTTTTTTAAATGTTCTATATAAACAAAGTGGATTGGATTCCAAAGAAGACATTTCTTATATGTTTTTTAAAAAAACAGATCATTTTACTTTCTCCCATAGGCAAATTGTTTTGAGGCTGAGTCAGAATGTGCTCAGATCTGAAAAAACCTGCACTGCTATTGCCACTTTTTTGTACATACTGTAATTATATCCTGCACAGACTTAACCTTTAACATGTTGCACACTTCCGTCTTTTGCACAATCTGAGGGATTCTATCTGCGCCGCATGCGACATATACAATTCTCCAGTGTGAGGTCAATAAATCTATCTTATCTGATCTTATCTCAAATTAAAATACATTATGCCAAATTTGACCATTTTTGACTTATTTTCATCACTTGCTGCGGTGCCATATTCATTTTATTTACGTAATTATTCTTCCTGGGGTCCACTCCACGTAAAATGTTTAGGACGGTAAATTTCTCCAGTGTGAGATCAATAAAGTCAATCATATCTTATCTTGGTTGGCTCTCATTGCCACCCCCCGACCCAGAAATGGACTAATAAAGGGGCAGAAAATGACTGAATGAATGAATGAAAAGCTTATCTTATTGTCGTCTGAAAGATAAGCAGAAAAACAGTAAGTTAGCGACGTTATTCCCTTGACATGTTTTGCCGGAATCTTCTGAGAAAGACTGAAGTATTCCGCGAAACATGATCAAGGCAATAACGTCGCTAACTTACTATTGTCCGGTAGAAGAAAAACCAAAGAACCTTCACCTTTAAACATTTCAAACATTCAGCATAAAATACTCTGAAACTGAATGAAATATTTCACATCATCCTTCAACATTCATTCGAGCATTGTGGTCTTATCTTTTCATTTAAAATATATTTATTATTAACACTTGACTTTGCTTTGAAGCCACAGACAGAGGATTTTGAGCAGCTGAGGATCGAAATAAAACTGTACTCACTCAACTCGACTTTAAATAATAATAACAAAATCTCGAGGACTGACCTGATGATGTCACATGTTGATGGCAATAACCGCTGAGTTTTTCTACAAACAAATGTGGATGTATTGATTTTATTTTCTATGTTATTAATATTTTTTGTGATCTTGTTTGTTTTTAATCATATTTTTAAATCGATTTTGTTAATGTTTTTGTAGTTTTTAAAGTTTACGATTTATGCCTGATGTGATATGGGTTGTTAGGCCTTGTGTAGACCTACGCCGACACGGGGAGAACATGCAAACACCACACTCCTTGCTGAGAAGCGGGAGTGCTGTAACACCCACTTTGACAATAACAAACATGCTGGTGTTTCTATAATGATCTGCTGTGAGAGGCCAGTAACAAAACATTGAAGACGTTTTGTATATTTGTTTGAATCAAAATAACGCTGCTGTGCAAGAACTTTGGGTATTTTTAGTTTCAATCAATCCAAAACGCATCGAAATGATAGCATATTGACATAGGATGACAGTACCCATGGTGACCCTAACCCTAACCCATACCTTAAGTTACACATACAGCACACATGCAAGCCATTAAATACAGCGACAGAGAATAATGTGAGATTCCTCCATCGCAGCTCACGCACGTAAAGCTTCCAGACTAGTAAGGGCTGATAAAGGCAAGGAGAGTTTATACGTATAGCACAGTTCATAACCAAAAAGTGCTTAACAAAACAAGTCAGGAAGAATCACAAATGCCACATAAAAAAGTACTACATTTTCTGCTCTCTTTGACACATGGCCGTCAGATTAATACAATTAGAATAGTTGCAGTACAATAATGATAATAATCTAGTTATTCTATTAGAAATAGCAAAACAAATGATTCATATAAGAAATACAATAAGGCATCAAAACCAACCATTCCAGATACTTACTTGCTTTGTTATGTTTTTAATTTTTTTTGTATCCATCCATCCATCCATTTTCTACCCCTTAGTCCATTCTGGGTGGCAGTCAGAGCTGCACCCAGTACACTTAGGCCCTGTCCCAATTCTCCCTAAGAATTGGGACACCCCTGGATCTAGGGGACAGTATGCAAATGACGCAGCAGACGTGTTCCACGTCACACACATGATCTAAGTGTCTGATTTCACCACAGATAAGATCTGACACAGATATGACAAACACTGTACTTATTAAAATTAGATGTTTTTAATTCTATTTCATATGAAGTTTTGCTATAATTAGGCACTCAGAGACACATGCACATGCACATACGCGCACAGAGACGTACCACACAGACAGACACATGCACATACGCGCACAGAGACGTACCACACAGACAGACACATGCACATACGTGCACAGAGACGTACCACACAGACAGACACATGCACATACACGTACGTGCACAGAGATGTACCACACAGACAGACACATGCACATACCAGTGGGGTCGGGTCCCAGCTCAAAAGTGGCCAAAATGATGTGCGCTGACATGCTTGTAATACCACCCCGGGCCGATGGGGGTGGACCCAGAAGAAGAATTAGACAATGCTAACATATAGCATTGGCAGACCTCTCAAAAACGTCTTTACAGGATGGACCAAAAGTTGGCTCTTGGCAGCTCCGTTCCACATGTGTGTCAATGCTGAGGGGGGTGGATTTTTTTGGTCCACTCTAGTTTACTCGCGGTGAATTTTGTAAGTCTCTCGTTCAAATGAATGGAGTTGCGCCGGCTGCACCCTTGCACTCCCGTGGGCACGCGCAAACGCTAGGGCAAGTGTGCTTTTTAAGGGCAAGGGGGAGAATTGGGACGGGGCCATAGCACCATCCCCTCACTGATCCTCCTGCAGGTGGTGAGTCCACTGGAGCCTTGATCTTACAGTTGGGGCTTCAGGTAAAGCGGGGTTAAGTGTCTTGACCAAGGACACAACGACAGCAGACATCAGTGGGAGTCGGTGGAGAAGGCCTTGTGGCGGGCTCGAACTCACTACCTTCTGGCTCAAAGGCCAATGCTCTACCAACTGAGCCACTGCCCCATTTTTTAAAATTATACTGGTAATTTATAGCTATTGTGCTAGCATCGCAGTACTAGCAGACCCCACCCTGCAGAGCTTCCTCGATCAATAACCTTTCTCATTTCTCTTCAAAACAAATCAATCAATAAATCAGTCCTATTCTATTTTCTTAAGTTATCGTTTCATTAGTGAATATATCTTAGAGACAGCTTTGAACCCACATATTTTTGTAAAACTGTCCGAACGCAGAAGCCTATACTTTCAAATGAACATGGACTAGAAAGACTATAAGATTGCTAAAGATTCTATACAGCTGGAATTAGCATGAAAGTTCACCTCCTCAAACCCAAACAAGCCTCTACATCAGCGACATCAGAGGGAGGATAGGCGAGCGGTGATTACAGAAGAGAAGGCCAAGTCTCGAGTGATTCTGATGGAAGTTCACGGCAGAGGTCGGTCTCTTGGTTACAGACGTGTTAGTAAGACAAAAAATTTAAATGAAGACGAGCAGCCGGAGGGGGAGGGGCTTCAATCAGGGAAACTGCATTAAATCTGCATTAAGATTCCACAGGAGAAGCCAATATGTGCGTTGGTATTAATATTAGATTAGCCTGTTTGTCTGTGTTCAAGGAGACATTTCAATTTGAGCTTGGGGTGGAATTTTTGCATGGGCAGAGACAAATATCTGTTGTATAGCCGTAAATTACAACAGTAGTTATCATGGAGGACTATACAAAACCGTCAAATTCGCCAAATTTGGTTAAAACACAAGAAATGCAATGATCAAAAAACACATTGAGCGATTGGTCGATAAAGACCAATGTCCATAAATGTGGATAAATGTCACTGAATGTCGAGTGTCCTGGATCAAGTGGAGGCATTTTAAACCAAAAAGCAATACACAATGCACTGTATAAATGTATTTAAATTGTGGATAGAACCACTGCAGGGATATTACAGTATTTACTTTCAATGCTGGTGCTCAGAAAAGCCCTGTTCCGACTGGGATCCAACCCAGGACCTTCTTGCTGAGAAGTGCAAACCACTCCATTTTCCGCCAAATCCGCCATTTTTTTTGGGTAAAGTTTAAGTATAGATTAACTGTTTGTTTATGAAATATATATTGTTCTGAGTCCACACTCTTTTTAATGTGCAATTATTTATGTTTTATCAGTGTATAATTTTAATGTGTCGCTTCTTGTTTTGACTTTGAGTTGCCTTATGTATAATCTGTGCTGTACCAATAAACTTGCCTTAAGCCAAGTAATAATATCTTTGAATGATGTATTTAGTTATGATTGTACAGATGGATGTGTTGCTGGACACCTGAATTTCTCCTACGGGGGAAGAACAAAGTATCCATCTTTGTATGACACACAACTAAAGGCAGATACAAGTCCTGCTCCTCTGGTTGTAAAAGTCCTGATTCTATCCATCTACACCTCCTTTAAGCTTGTCTATAGTTTAATTAACACATTTGAGCTTTTGAATCATAAGTTTTTGGAATATTCAACCTCCATCTATCCAGTGATCAACACTTTATCACAGACCCACGTCCTTTTCCTCTGGTTGTAAAAGTCCTGACTCTCACCGTATCCTTCCACGGATCCTCCTTTGAATTCTCCCTCGAACTTCATGCCGTCGAAGCGAGTGAAGACGCCGCCGCCTTGAAATTTCCCCTGCACAAACTCGCCTTCGTATCTACCACGAGACAAACACATAAAAGCAGCTGCGTTAAGTGAGGAATGCTTTTAGCTTCAACAGCTTTGTCCCTACTATCGACCCAAACAATGCAGACAATCACAAAGGAGAAAGGAGCACAAACCCGCGAGCTGTCGGGAATGATGTTTTCTTTTAGATTTATTTATCATACGGTATAAAAAGTTTTGTTTGAGGAATGTTTTTGTTCTTAAGAGGAATTTTGTCACAACAATAAGTGAAATTGTGACATTATTTGACCATACCATACAAATGTGCACTCCAAATAAGCAAAAAGAAGTTGAAGAGAACAAGTATTATGCAAATTTATTCTTCATTTTGATCCTTAAACATGATCTTGAGAATATTTATTTTGATGATTCGACTTTAGTGTTGTTATGGATGAGGGAAGTGTAGTAAGTAAGTAAGTAATCTTTATTTGTATAGCACCTTTCACAGACAAAGGCCACAAAGTGCTTCACAACACAGTAAAACATCACAAAATTAAATACAATATAAAAAGGGTCAAAACAACACAGAAATCGTATCAGCCCAAAAATAGCTAATTAAAGGCTTGAACAAATAAATGAGTCTTAAGATTGCTTTTAAAAGTATCAACAGAGTCAGCAGAGCGCAAAGAGGGCGGAAGATTGTTCCAAAGCCTGGGAGCAACAGCCTGGAAGGATCGGTCACCTCTTGTACGAAAACAAGTGCGTGGAACCTTTAGCAGATTTTGATCCACAGACCTCAGAGCCCGAGCCGGGGTGTGAGGCTGGATCAGAAAACTGAAGTAAGAAGGAGCTTGACCACGCAAGGCTCTGAAAGCTAGAACCAAAATTTTAAACGTGATCCTATAGGACACTGGCAGCCAATGAATGTTTTAAAATAGGAGATATGTGGGTCCTCCTGTTTGTGCGGGTCAGAATTCTCGCTGCAGAGTTTTGCACTAGTTGCAGTCGAGAGAGCTCCTTCTTATTAAGACATGAAAACAAACTATTACAATAGTCTAAACGTGAAGACACAGATAGTGGGAACTATCAGGACATTATAGGAGAGAATCTGAATCTTATGTTACTACAGTGTTTCTGCTTCCACAAAAAAGACTTTGGATTGATAAATTAATGTGATAAACGATAATATTTAAGTGACTTCATGCCACCGTCGCAAGTACAATAGACTAAAACAGTTTCAGAATTAAAAAGCAAGCCAGATAATAAACAGCAGAATTCAGTTTTATCCATAATGGACACTCAACGCCCAAAATGTTCAGCCTTTACAAAGAATATAGCAAAAATCTCCCCATTAAGTCCAGCGGCTTCACTTCGACCTCTTCCGTGTCCAATTTGGATTTGTGTTTTAAATAGTTCCACCCTCGCTGTGAGATGGAGCGGTTCCACAGGTCTTTCCTTCCTGCTGCTGTCAGACTGTACAATGAAAACTGCTGAGCCTGTACATGTCATTCATCTGTAAATAGTCAATACTGCAATCATGTGCAATACTGCAGTTTCAGAATGTCAACTGAATGTTACTTTATGTACTTTTTACCCTACTCTATGTGTATATAACTTTCCACTATATATGTAGATAGAGATATATTGATATTGAAGCATTCACAGCTAGCTAAGAAACAAAGCAGCTACTTATTTTGTATATTTTGTGTGCTCCCTGTGTGCTCTTGCTACTGTCCTGTATGTGCGCTGCAACATTGAAATTTCACCACTGTGGAAAAGGTTAAAGGTTCTTTTCCATTCCATTCCATTCTTATTATTAAACCATAGGCAATTATACGCATTTTTAACTTCAGCCTCCTCCTTTTAAACTCTATATAGTTCCTAAACATGGTCTTCTTGGCTGTATCAACTGTATGTATTGTTCTGAGCCCAAACATACAATAAGAACTGAACTATAGCGTTGGAAAATCATATCCACGGAATGAACTTTAAAGTGAAAAAGACAAAGTTCAGGTTGAGATTTGCTTTTAATGCGTGTGTTTATTAAACTGGTAGGCGCTAAAGTTTCCGTACATTTTCCTTACATTCTTTTATTTATTTCAGCTATTCAAAGTAGTCCTCGATCTCTTTTACAGTTTCAGGGCTGCAGCTTTTGTCTGTTTCACATCACATCTCTTAAAAAAATAAAAGCTTTAAAAGTGCCAGACACAGACAAAGCTGCTTTATTTGTGAAAGGTTGTGAGCAAACATCAGAAAGAACAGGTGTGATAAAATAGAACAAACTTTAAAAACATAATATATCTTTGTTTGTTGTTGTATAGTTATTATTATCATTAAAATAAACACTATTTGATCTATTTTATACAAGCATCAGCACTTTCTTCACATTTATTTTCATTTTTTCATTTACTTTTTTAAAATTTCAGGCATATCAACAGGAATCAGTCAGTCCCAGAGTCAGGGCTAAAAATGGGGAAGCAGCGTTTCAAATTTATGTCTTCCCGAAAATGTGAACTACTCCTACTCCATCTCCTACTCCATCTACTACTCCATCTCCTACTCCATCTCCTACTCCATCTCCTACTCCATCTCCTACTCCATCTCCTACTCCATCTCCTACTCCATCTCCATCTCCTACTTCATCTCCTACTTCATCTCCTACTCCATCTCCTACTCCATCTCCTGCTCCATCTCCTGCTCCATCTCCTACTCCATCTCCTACTCCATCTCCTACTCCGTCTCCTGCTCCATCTCCTACTCCATCTCCTACTCCATCTCCTACTCCATCTCCTACTCCATCTCCTACTCCGTCTCCTACTCCGTCTCCTACTCCATCTCCTGCTCCATCTCCTACTCCATCTCCTACTCCGTCTCCTACTCCGTCTCCTACTCCATCTCCTGCTCCGTCTCCTACTCCGTCTCCTACTCCGTCTCCTACTCCGTCTCCTACTCCGTCTCCTACTCCGTCTCCTGCTCCGTCTCCTGCTCCGTCTCCTACTCCGTCTCCTGCTCCGTCTCCTGCTCCATCTCCATCTCCTACTCCATCTCCTACTCCATCTCCTACTCCATCTCCTACTCCATCTCCTACTCCATCTCCTACTCCATCTCCTACTCCATCTCCTACTCCATCTCCTACTCCATCTCCTACTCCATCTCCTACTCCATCTCCTACTCCGTCTCCTGCTCCATCTCCTACTCCATCTCCTACTCCATCTCCTACTCCATCTCCTACTCCATCTCCTACTCCGTCTCCTACTCCGTCTCCTACTCCATCTCCTACTCCGTCTCCTACTCCGTCTCCTACTCCGTCTCCTACTCCGTCTCCTACTCCATCTCCTGCTCCATCTCCTACTCCGTCTCCTACTCCGTCTCCTACTCCGTCTCCTACTCCGTCTCCTACTCCGTCTCCTACTCCGTCTCCTACTCCGTCTCCTGCTCCGTCTCCTGCTCCGTCTCCTGCTCCGTCTCCTGCTCCGTCTCCTGCTCCATCTCCATCTCCTACTCCATCTCCTACTCCATCTCCTACTCCATCTCCTACTCCATCTCCTACTCCATCTCCTACTCCATCTCCTACTCCATCTCTTACTCCGTCTCTTACTCCGTCTCTTACTCCGTCTCTTACTCCGTCTCTTACTCCGTCTCTTACTCCGTCTCTTACTCCGTCTCTTACTCCGTCTCCTACTCCGTCTCCTACTCCATCTCTTACTCCATCTCTTACTTCATCTCTTACTCCATCTCTTACTCCATCTCTTACTCCATCTCTTACTCCGTCTCTTACTCCGTCTCTTACTCCGTCTCTTACTCCGTCTCTTACTCCGTCTCCTACTCCGTCTCCTACTCCATCTCTTACTCCATCTCTTACTTCATCTCTTACTCCATCTCTTACTCCATCTCTTACTTCATCTCTTACTCCATCTCTTACTCCATCTCTTACTCCATCTCTTACTCCATCTCTTACTCCATCTCTTACTCCATCTCTTACTCCATCTCTTACTCCATCTCTTACTCCATCTCTTACTCCATCTCTTACTCCATCTCTTACTCCATCTCTTACTCCATCTCTTACTCCGTCTCTTACTCCGTCTCTTACTCCGTCTCTTACTCCGTCTCTTACTCCGTCTCCTACTCCGTCTCCTACTCCATCTCTTACTCCATCTCTTACTTCATCTCTTACTCCATCTCTTACTCCATCTCTTACTTCATCTCTTACTCCATCTCTTACTCCATCTCTTACTCCATCTCTTACTCCATCTCTTACTCCATCTCTTACTCCATCTCTTACTCCATCTCTTACTCCATCTCTTACTCCATCTCTTACTCCATCTCTTACTCCGTCTCTTACTCTGTCTCTTACTCTGTCTCTTACTCCATCTCTAAAGCTCCTTCCACACCGCCGACGCTGGAACGCTGACGCCTTGGGACAAGACGCACATTCCCTAGTTTTCAGACGCAGGGGGCTTTAAACCAGAAGTCCTGGCCGGTGGTGGCGAGCGCCGGAAGTGGCGGAAGGAGCGGGAAGACTTTGATGCAAACGGAGTTAAGCTAATGACTTTTTGTGTAAAGTTCTTCTCCAATAATGCAGCTCTGCAGCGTCTCTGTGTCCAGAGACCTTCCAGAGACTTTATATAACAGTAGTATGTGTTCACGGAGGTGCGCCATACGGTACTTCCGCATCGGCAAAGTAGTTGCATAAAGTCACGGGAGCATGAAAACACATATGTTCACAAGCACAGTATCCCACATCGTCAACCCTTGGTTTAGTCCTGGTTTAGTCCTGGTGTAGCTCCCGTTTTGGCCGTTTACAGTACAGTATGTTCAGTCTGCTCGCTGAACGCAAACGCAACGCATGATACGGTCTGAACGCGGCTTTACTCCATCTCTACTCCATCTTTACTATAACATAAGATAAGAATTCCTTTATTCGTCCCACAGTGGGGACATGTCGATGTTGCAGCGCACAGACAGGACAGTAGTAAGAGCACACAGGGAGCACACAATATATACAATATATTCTATGTTCTAATTCAAGTACAAATCAGTTCTGTTTAGCTGCAGACAACTGAAGGATTTTATCTTTACTCTTTTTAATGTGCTGTGATAATTTATGATTTTAATGCCTTTTGTGACTGTTTCTATCTTGTTTTGTTACACACTTTGAGTTGCCTTGAGTATGAACTGTGCTGTAAATAATAAACAGGCCACTTAGCTATTGAAGAGAAGACATTATTGAGCCTAACTCATAATGCTTAAATCTTGCCCATCAAAGACACAGTGATTCTAGCCAAACACAGAACACATGATTATTTTTTGCAGTGTACATGTACAAAGCGTGATCGTTAGTCCAATCACAGCACTTTCTTTGAGCTTATATCTGTTAGAAATAAAAGGACTTGGACCAATCTGAAAGTACTCGAGTCCTGGAACATGGCAGCTCTAAACGCAGATCAAAAAGGTGCAAATATCTCGGAAAAAAACAGCGCTGCGGTTATTTACGTCTCGCATTAAAAACTTAAATGTTTTTTTTACAAGTCGGCTCCGTGACGGCACCTGTCAGCGCACTTTTTGGCACCTTTGTAACTCGGTCTGTCGCCAACGGAGACGAAAGAAAATAACGCTGTGAGGGAGGTGTTTACTGTGAAAGGGACAAGTTTAGAGACAAAAGCAAATGGAGATCTGAGGAAGTATTGGAACGGAAATGATGAGAGTGGAGTTCAAACGAAGACATGGGTTATGTTACGGAAACGTGTTGTCGGAAACATGGAAGACAAACGCGGAAACAGTAACGGGAGAGAAACTAAAACTAATGACAAAAAAACATGGAACAGGTCAGATCGCAAAGCTGTCTGACAGAACTGAATAAGACCAAATGTTTTAGCTCAACTTGATATAACTAAATATTTAAAAAAGGATCCACGGCTGTCATAGATCACACACAGGAGACAAATGGGTTTTTATGGCCTTTTTTAAAGTTGTAATGATTTATATTTACTCCACTCAGGTCCCTTTGTCTGCCAGAGAGCAACACAACTCAAAAAGTTAAGGGAGGATTTGGAGACATTCTGGTTACTGATTCTGATTTGTTTGGATGCCGGATTGTTTTTTAACCAACTGTGTGTATGGAAAGGGTTAGGCCAACTTTAATGTGCACAATTGATCACAGTACAGTTATTAAAAATATATCTATTTTGGGCCAAAATAATCAATAATCAGAATCAGAACCACAAGCTATTAGTCTGAACTGCGACGTTACTGGTACAGTAGTCTGCTGTAAATATGTATGTTTATTTTTTTTATCTGGACCTTGCGTCTGTAATATAGTTTATTAATAATCAAAGCAGAGTCTTATGCAGAAACTATAAAACAACTTATACAAAGTCATATAAAAAAACAAAGAAATGACAGTCTTATAGTTGTCTTATAGTTAGTATTGTCCCCTGAGGGAAATTCATTTTCACAAACACTGTCACTTACAATTTACAATAGACACGAGATACACAGAAAAAACACACACATGCAACACAAGAAAAAGGGCAAAATTACAGACTGTTAAGAGCTTACAAAACTCTAACTAAATCTTGCCCGCTTCCATCTTAATGTTCTGTATTTGCGTCCTGAGGGCAGCAGAGTGAAGTGGGTGAGGAGGGGATGGTCCGGGCCATGCGTGTTACTGCTGTGAGGCTGAGTTATGAGAGGTCTGTGGTGGGGAGACGGATGATTTTGGATGGATCGTACAAATAGTGGCGCCTGTTCATCGTCTTTGGCAAAATATGGAAATAAATATACCACGAGCGGGGCTTATTTTAAAGGAAAAGAACAGCACCTCTTGGCTGAGGTCTGCTCTCTACGAGTGCTTTTCCAATTATGTTCAAGTTGATGTTATCCTGGACCTGTGTGTTTGTTATAGATATGTTCCAAAATGTGATAAATCCATGCCAAATGTGACATGTACATTTCTCTGTGTGAGATTAATAAAGTATATCTTATCTTATCTTATCTTAAAGTAGGATTACTTTGATCATGTTCTGATTGTGAGTTCCTCTGATGGAGAATAAAGCAGGAGTCAAACCTGGAGCCGTCTGGAAACATCAGGACGCCGCAGCCGTTGAAAAGTCCGTTCTCAAACTGTCCCGTGAAACAGGTGCCATCACTGAAGGTCAGCTGCCCCAGACCGTGACGCAGCCCTGAGGGACACACACCACCATGAGATTAACAAACACTGTCATTTGTGTTAAAAATATGAGGTTAGAGAAGCCAGTCAAACTCTGTGCCATTTGCAGCAAAACCCCTTTGGAATACATGTGCAAGTCTCAGTGCGCACCAGACAAATGTTTTAGAGGTTTCAGCAAACATATTTTTGTTTGTCCCAACAGAAAGATTCTTGTCAAAGTAAAATGTTGTGAACAATTCAGACCACATCTCTCTTCATCATATTAGAAAAAATATATATTTTTTTCTTAGTAAGTAATCTTTATTTATATAGCGCATTTCACAGACCAAGGTCACACAAAGCACTTTACAATATTTTGGAGAAATATTGGCAAAATAAATACCAAAATAATATACCAACCATTTTTATTTATTTTTTATTTATTACTTTATTTCAGGCAATGGCACAAGTGAGAAAACGTGGTAATAAAATGCAATTAAGTAATATAAATAATATAAAGCAAAAAACAAAACAGACAATCACAATAAACAAACAAACAAAAAAAACAGTGTAAACAAAAAATGTATAAACAAAAATCTATGGTTTAACATGGCCATATATTTCTGCCTGAAAAGGAGTGGGAGGAAGAAAAAACTTATTTAATCCCACCCCTATATCCCCATTTCAGTGATTAAACGATCAACTTCACTGTTACAGTTCAAGCCAGTATCATACCAGAGTGGCGTTATCACGGGCAACAAGGACATTTACATTGTAACAACAGTTACCAACAATGGTAATAGAAAATATACCAACAATGGTAATGAACAAAAAAGAAAAAACAACATACATACAAAACAACAACAACATACATACAAAAACAACCATTAACTCACTCATTACTTTCAAACCTACAAGATACAAGAATTTATTTGCCATTTGCAGTAAAACCACATTGGAAAAACCGTGCAAAACTACCCCAGTGTGCACCAGACGGCACACACTAGAGCTCTTGCCACGGCGCCATTTTTAAGGCGCCATGCAAACCAATTGTACATGTTTAAGTGGTGAGAAACCGGAGCACCTGGAGGAAACATGCCAACTCCACACAAAAACGCCCGGAGGTGGATTCGAACCCAGGACCCTCTTGCTGTGAAACACAAGCTCTATGGGCTTCACATGTCCTTATTCATTCACTCCACACACGTTGGTGATAAACTACAACTGTAGCCACAGCTGCCCTGGGGCACACCGACAGAAGCAATGCAACCAGTATGTGCCATCGGCCCCTGCGACCACCACCAACCATTCACACACACACCAGACTCATTCGAGGCAGTGTGAGTGAAGTGTCTTGCCTAAAGACACAGCGACAGTTTGGTACTTTACAGCCGCAGCCGCCCCACTGTGGCCCCTGGTGTTCCCAAAGGTCTCCCATCACAGCACTAACCTGCACAGCTAGAGACGTCGGACAGGATCTGGCTTTCACATGCAGGTATGGCCACATATTTTTTTTTTTGTGGTTTTAAAATTTGCTTTAAATAGCCCCTGATTCTGACTCAAACCGATCATTGAGAGAGAGGGAGTTTAGGATTTGGAGTCGGGAGACGGAATTGTTAGAGAAAGGAGTGAAGGAAAAAGGGCATTATTTGTCAGAGAGTCCAATTTTAAGGAGTTAAAATGCATGTTATTTGACACAGCTTCAAACTTGTGCAAATAAAGGACAAAAACAAAGATATATTTAGGATAAGAGGATAAAACAGTGTTCATAATATTTCAAAAATGGTGGACGTAAAATCCCCAGAGGCCCAAAAGTCCATGCAAACACAGTAACACTTCAAAATATGACAATCAAACGACGTGTGAATATAAAGCAATAACAAAAACTATGGACCAAAATGTACAGAAACCAAAGAGGACTTGATAAGAACTGACAGAGACCCTGTTTGTTAACCGCAGCAGGAGCAAAATTCAGTTTGGCATTTGTAGAAAAAGTGATGTTCTCTGCGTTTGTGGCGACGCAAAGTTAAGACATAAAACAGTTTTCAGACGCGCAAGTTTGAACAGAATATATAGGTCAGTGAAGTCCATCAAAAAACATGTGAAAATATGGCTTAAAGCTTTACGCATCTGCAAGAATGGGAGAAAAATACAAAGAAATGAATGATTTAAATTGACAATTTTCAAACAGATGTATCAAATTTGATTAGATTTGAAATTAGGGCTGAAAATAACACATATTTTGATATTTGAGGAGTTGGCTGATTACTCTTGTTTGGATACAGAAAGGTAAATGAATGTGGGATTTTTAAGGGGCGACAGTGGCTCAGTTGGTAGAGCATTGACCTTGACCGCAAGACCTTCTCCACTGACTCCCACTGCTGTCTGCTGTCATTGTGTCCTTGGGCAAGACACTTTACCCCACTTTGCCGCTAGGAGCGCGGAAGTAAAAGCACAACCGAATTTCTCCATTATTAAGTCAGCTCCAAAAGGGGTGGGAAGAAATTTAGACTTTTTAACTCCCACCCCCTTTTTATTATTCTAATTTAATTTCACTTTAATGATGTGGTTGCTACATCTTAGCTTAAAATAATCTTTAATTTAAAAGCTTTAGTTGCATAAATCTGAAATGAAGCCTCCCCATGTTTAGTTATGATTCTGGGCAAATTATTTCAACATACCCTTAGTTGCAATGTATCAATTTACAAGTTACAGCCCTATTTTAAATGTTGACAAAAATATATACGTACGCCGCCGGTTTTCTGTGCGCAATGCTACAGTAAGCGACAAGACAGACAAGATGAGACAAGATGAGACTGAAGAAGAATTACAGATTTGATTTTGTGTTTGGTTGTTTCTTTGCGAAGGCGACATAGGAGTGTGATGTGAGCCGAGGTGTCGGAGGAGCTGCAGGCATCAGAAGTGACATGGTGTAATTACCCCGACGACTGCTGCCTGTTTTGAGCAGGTGAAAAGTACCTGTTTAAACCTTTGCCAAATTAAGAAGGTGATTTGAACAAAAAGGCAAATTGGCAGCTCATTACAGGTGGAAATATTTTCTCACTTAAAAAAAAAGATTTAATAACTGTGTTGCTAAAAGCTGTGACTCTTTCTATCCGCGATTACGTCTCTTTTCTGAGTCAAAAGACGAGACAAGGCGGATTGGAGAGTGTTTTATGAGAGATGAGAGAAGCAGCAAAAGTGCAACTTGGACTAAAGCAGGATTTAAACAGGACTAAACTAGGGCTAACCGAGTTCCCAGAGAGCCATTTTGTGTCACATGTTTGTCTAATTTCAACAAGTTTTTAGATACATGGGTCTATACTCTTTTTGGTATTTATATTCTGTGCATTTGAGTCGGCTTTTACCTTAGCTCAAGAAATCTTCATAACTCCATCACTGAGTTATGAAGATCTGAGTTTTTACTATTACTGCACTGCTAGTTGTCTTATGTGTGTACTTGTAGATAGTAGTCATATTAAGATTTGTTAAGATTTTTCCCTTTTACTTATACATTTTCAATTGCACCTTAACCAAAGCAAATTTCTAAAGTTTGTGACTTCCTGTTACTTATACTGGCAAAAAAAAAAAATCTAATTCTGATTTGTAGAGGAGTGGTGCACTTAGAGCCCCACTTTGAATCAACTGTGGTTAAAGCTGAATTACAGCTTTTGTTTGCATTTACAATAGTTGTGTGCATGAATTACACATTTTGGAATATTCATAGCATTTATATGTAATTTCTAAATCCTTTGGGGGGCTCCTTACAACGGGGTGGTGAGCTACTGGTAGCTCCTGGGCTCTAGGTTGGAGACCCCTGATCTATACAAGGATATTAAAACTCTTATTGAAAGTGAAGTAGAGACTAAAGTGAGGAAGTACAAATGACAAACAGGAGAAATGCCAGGAGCCTTTTTGATTTGTAAACTTTTTTTTAATATAAAAAGTTTACAAAAAAATTAGAACCTTTAGAACCTTTAGAACAATTAGAAGCTTTTTGTGTAAATATTGTCAACACCCATCCATTATTTCTTGTACTGTTTTGTGGCATCTTTTTGTTGTGCTTTCTTTTGTATTTCTGTCTTGTTCAATTGTTTGTAAAATGTAGTAATAAAAACAAAAACAAAACAAAAAATTATTAATTTTAATCAATTATTTAGTGTTAAACATTACCGTAAATTGCCCAAAAGCAGCATGTATTAAGTATATAAATATTCTGTGCGGGATCAATTTTCTAAAGTATTGAAATGTTGTATCATGGCAACACTAATACAAAAGAGAAAAAAAAACTCTTTACCTTTGCAAGTTAGAACTACACAATCACTCAAGCACTTAAAATACTTTCTCTTTGGCTTTTGATACCAAGAAAGAGACAAGTTTTCGTTTTTAGGTGTATATACTGTATATCTGTATTGGTATGCGTTTCTGTTTTTTTCACTTGTCTCTACAGCACTTTGTAAGCTGAGGTTGTTTCAAATGTGCACTACAAACAAAGAGTGATTGACAAAAAAAAGGGTTCTATACTTTTGATTTTAGAGGTTTCTTTATGTTTATGTGTTCGGGCCCTCGGGACACAACAGCGTGACATCACATCTCTACGACACTTAAACGTTTTGTTTGCTTTACACCCACAATAGCATTCTCTCCAAAACAGTATCACATTCTGCCTGCTGCACAAAGACAAAGACTCCCTGCAGCGCCGCCTTGAACCACATTTTGCGACACACTCCTGCGGTTCAAAGAGAAAGCAGCGGGACGGTGTGCACGAGGGCAACACAACGAGAGCGTCGCAGATTTACGGGATTTACTCTGAGCCCGAGTCAAGAGATCTGACACCGACACAGCAGCATGAGGCACCATCTTTGTCGACATCTTTGACGTCCGCCTCAGCCAAAACATTTACATAAATCCTGAGTCCTGGATCTGTAGCCTCTGCGTCCCTGGGAGCCAAACTCTCCCTCAACGTGGGTCTGCCCGAGGTTTCTCACTTTTTCCCACTAGTTTTTTGAATTGTACCATCTCGGGATGATCCAGGAGATTGAAGGACAAAATTAAAATGTATGGACATTGGTCTTCTGCTCACTATGGACCAATGGCTCTATGTGTTAGGGTTAAACACAGTAACCCTAACCTGACACTGTGGGTGAATTGATAGCACTCTCACTTCCCAGCAAGAAGGTCCTGGTTTCGAATCCCGGTCGGAACAGGACTTTCTGCATGTTCTCCCCGTGTCTGCGTAGGTTTCCTCCGGGTGCTCCGGTTTCCTCCGGGTGCTCCGGTTTCCTCCGGGTGCTCCGGTTTCCCCTACCATTAAAAACATGTACAATAGGTCTCCCATCTCTGTGTGGAGTGAGAGACTAATGCCCAAAAAATAACAATTGTAAACCGCTTTGTCACTCTGGTCTGAGTAAGGCGCTATATCAATAAAGAAGACTTACTTATCCAGGATATTTAAGGACATTTATTAACATTTATGGACATTGGTCTTCTGCTCCCTATGAACCAATGGCTTTATGTCTTTGGGAGTGTTTTAAGTCTCACCTTAAGATCCATCTTCATGCTCTGGCTTTTAACACTGCGTGAGTTGTAAGGTCCTTTTATTTTATTTTATTTTGTTTTATTGCTATTTCTATATTTATACATAAATGCACACAGTTTTTCCTAATTGATTTTTAATGATTTTACTGTTTTACTATGGATTTGTTTTAATTAATATTCTATTGTGCAGCACTTTGGAAAGTGTGTTTATGAAATGTACTATATAAATAAGTGGCCGAGTTGATAGCACTCTCGCTTCCCAGCAAGAAGGTCCTGAGTTCGAATCCCAGTCGTCCTTCCTGAGGAGTTTTGAATGTTCTCCCCGTGTCTGCTGAGGTTTCCCCTACCACTAAAACCATGTACAATAGGCCTGAATGTAATGAGTGAATGGATGCTGTCTTTGAAGCGCCAGTGTGTTCGGCGTCTCGCTTCCATCATCACCGTGTGGAGAGAATGGAAAAATATCTGAACTCTGAACATAAGATAGACTTTATTGATTATGTACAATACAAAAAAGTGGCAACAAAACAAAGCGTGGCATTAGCAGAGCAGGTTTGTGACTTAAAGTGACTTATTGTACAGTCTTGCAGCGGTGGGGATAAAAGCACTTTGGTCTGTAAAAAATGCGCTATATATATATAAAGACTACTTACTTAAAAGGTAAGATAACTTTATTGTTCGAACAATGAAGGTATTTACACTTATTGTATTTCCTGTTGGATTCTCTGATCTGTGTTAGTGAATTGACAACCTTTTAAAGTCTTGTGGGGCGACTACTGAGGAGATTTAGGGCTATAAAAAATATATATATATATATATTTTAAATAGTTAATAAGATATATACTATACTATAACTATTGTTAGTCCCACGAGAAGACAGATTGATCCAGACTGGACTGGTATAGAGCCGTCTGTGGATTCAACACAAACAAAATTGCGATTGGACTCATTGAAACCCTAAAGACTGTAATTGTGTCGCCTTGGAATCCCCGTGCTGCTGTGTGCGCACAAATCATTTGGAACAGCACAACAATCTGGAAACGCGGGCCAAAATGTTTGCATGGATTTGTTTCACCAAACGGGGACTTGAGCAAAATCTCGACTTGACAAAGGCCTCGAGCCAAAACACTGCAGCTGCTCGTGTGAAAATAAACGTGCACAGGGAAAGTCAGACAGTGTGCAGGAATTCACACTATTTTAGGTTTTAAAATCAGCAAAACTTACGTAATTTGTTTGATTTTTTTTTTTTTACTCAGTCCTTGGAACATGTAGATTTCTGCTTTGTTACTTGTCTCAAAACTTTTGTTTCCTTTTACACCTTTTGCATTTTGTTGTTGTTGTTGTTGTTTGTTTTTCTTCTTTCTACTTTCTGTATTGCAATAACTTTTGTATCACAATACTTTCTGTATCGCAATACATTAAAAATCGCAACAATATTGAAGTATAGCCCACGTACTGTATCGCAATACCAATAAATTACATTTTTGCCCTACCCCCTATATACTGTCCCTATAAAGCAACTAATCTGTACTTTCACCCTCGAATATTCTGAATTTAATTGAGTCTGAATTAAAAACTGTCTCTTCCCATTATTTTCCCTTTAACCAAAAGTAAATGATGTAACCACAGAGGGCAACTGTGGGGCAGGATTTGTATTTTGTGGAGTGAGCGCTGCTTCTCTGAGCTAATAAAGTAAATTAGGCAGCCCATCTGTCGACGCAGGCTTAACTCGCTGCCTCCTAATCTCACCAGGGTTTTTCACGCCAGGTTTGGACCACAGATTTGGCCCAAACCAAATCTGCTGCTTCTATTTCAAAGTCCCCTTCTCTCCCTGCAGCGCTCCTAGACTCTACTATTCCATGCTTTCAAATGAGCGCAATGGCATTAAAGGCGCTTCGGATGGGCACAAGAGCCAATCTGGGCTTAAATCCAATCAAAAAAATGACAATCTGGCTGCATATAAAGGAGGAGGCAATGGGAAAAGCTCGCGTGGGAATTTTAATTGATTCAAGGCGTGAGGGACGGCCGTAAACATCAGGTTGACTGGGAAATGGAGATGACTGTATAACATGAGAAAATGGATATTATTGTACTATGCTGTATTATTATGCTAAATAGTGGCTCAGTTGGTGGAGCATTGGGCCTAATGGTTGTGGGTTCGATCCCACCACGATCCATGTCACCTGCTCCCACTGATGTCTGCTGTCGTTGTGTCCCTGGGCAAGACATTAAACCCCACATTGCCTGAAGCCCCCGCTGAAAGACCAAGGCCATCTCGTCGATGACAGAGAAGCCATCTTCCTGTGGACCCACCACCTGCAGAGGATCAGAGGGACTGGTGCTATGAGACTTGGGTGGCAGCTCTGATTGCTCTATGAGAGAGAGACCCTAGAGACCAGCGAGAGAGACCAGAGAGAGCGACCAGAGAGAGCGACCAGAGAGAGCGACCAGAGAGAGCGACCAGAGAGCGACCAGAGAGAGCGACCAGAGAAAGAACAGAGGAAGAGACCAGAGAGAGAGAGACCATAGAGACCAGAGAGAGAGACCAAAGGAAGAGACCAGAGAGAGAGACCAGAGAGAGCGACCAGAGAGAGAGACCAGAGAGAGAGACCAGAGAGAGAGACCAGAGAGAGAGACCAGAGAGAGAGACCAAAGGAAGAGACCAGAGAGAGAGACCAGAGAGCGACCAGAGAGAGAGACCAGAGAGAGAGACCAGAGAGTGCGACCAGAGAGAGCAACCAGAGAGAGAAACCAGAGCGAGCGACCAGAGAGCGACCAGAGAGAGACCAGAGAGAGACCAGAGAGAGACCAGCAAGAGCGACCAGAGAGAGCAACCAGAGAGAGCAACCAGAGAGAGCAACCAGAGAGAGCAACCAGAGAGAGACCAGAGAGAGACCAGAGAGAGACCAGAAAGAGAGACCAGAAAGAGAGAGCATAGAGAGAGACCAGAGAGAGACCAGAGAGAGACCAGAGAGAGACCAGAGAGAGACCAGAGAGAGAGACCAGAGAGAGAGACCAGAGAGAGACCAGAGAGAGACCAGAGAGAGACCAGAGAGAGAGACCAGAGAGAGAGACCAGTGAATAAGCTGCTGTGTTTCAAAGCAGACTGTCCAAACCCGGCCGTTGGCCCCGCCCCCACTCAGATGTAGGTTACAGTAGGTACAGTTACAGTCATATTGGGATTGTCCTTCTCAGACGTCTCTAATCTGGCCCAATCCTGCGGCAGGTCACGGTCCTCAGCTAATTACGGTTTAGCTGAATTGGTGGTGGGGTTTTGATGGCAATCGATGGCGGTAATGCGTCCATGTTAAGAGACCGCAGGAGTAAACGTCCGGAGTGTTTGTGTGCACTTCCTGTAAGAGGATCTGGGACTGATCGTTGCTGAATTATTGATGCATCAAGAAGACACACACACACAGACAAACGCACACACACACACAGACGCACAGACACACACACAGTTGTATAAACCTTATTATTTTGTTTTTGATATATATACTTCTTATATTTTCTAGGGATAAACTATGGATTGTATACATGCGCCTTTATTTTCTCCTTATCATGCTAAAGTTAGGAATTTTAATATATTTTAGTATATTGTTTATTTATCTTGTAATGTGTGCTCCTCATTCCAACTGTTCAGAAATATCTGCGGTCGAGAGCAGATGATAGAAAAAATGAGCCATGGGTTTCAATCAACCTGCATGATTGGGATGCTAAAATTCATTATTCTAATTAATAGCTATAATTAGTAAAACCTAATGGCTATTTGGCACATATCCATGGTGTGTTACCATGGCGCTAGCTCCGTATCAGTGCTCTTTTTTTTTTACATTTTACATATTAAATACAAGTTAATATGGTCCAATATTTGGCTAAATCTAAACAACAAGCACTTTTTTTTTCTAGAAAAATCAAATTTTTATTTTTTTTTAATAATAGTGAAACTAAATTTAAGTGTCCAAATACCTTTATAATGTTTGTTTGTTTTTATTTGGATCCCCATTAGCTACTGAAACATACATAGCTATTGTCTAAATGCTCATCAACGTCACAAGAAAAAACATACAATGGAGAAAAGTGAAAAAATGTGCTTCAACAAAAATACAGAAAGTAAAAAAAACGATTATAAGAAAAGAAAATCCTGTCTATTATTTTCGGGCCCTGACTAGTTCCTATGTTTTTTATCCGGCTCCTGAACCAAAATGAGTTTGACACTGCTGCATTACAAGATGGATGAGCTGGAGGTGAAGTGTGCTGCCTCCGATAACAGACACTGCTGACAGAAAATGAAAGATGTGAAGGCGAATGTCAGCGGTGAATAATTTAACTTCTTACAACTTTAAATGTTGTTTAGGTAAAAGTTGTAAACGCGGAGTTCTCCCAGTGGAGGAGCAGCTTGAGAATAAAGAAGCAAGTGAAGATTTTTGAACAGACGGAGCAACAATACAAGCTGCTAATGTTTATTTATCCGTTTATTTAGCGCAGAAGAGGAGATTGGAACTCCCCAAAGAGCCCGAGGAGAAAGAACAGGCCACATCCCAATAACTTTGATGTTTGTTCTGTTATAAAAGCATATGTTAAAGATGAGGAAGCAAGAAGTTTTTTTGTCTTGAAGCTACTATACGATAATTATGAATAACTAAAGGTGTCTCCTACCTTCTTCAATCGAGAGCTACTTTTATGCGCCAAAAGAGGCAGAGAGCAACTCCTTTTTGCAGTCGTACTAAAAAAAATGTACTGTAAATCCCTTTAATTTATACTTTTAATAGATATGCAATGAGTCATTCAAGATCATTTGGTAAATTCTAAATCCTTTGGGGAGCTAACTGAAAGGGGCTGGTAAGCTACTGGTAACTCCCGAGCCACAGGAGCTAAAGCCTGAATTGTCAGAGTTGCATTACAGGTTACAGAGCAGTATGAGGAGCACACAGCACAAGATAAACTATACTATCAAAATAAAATAAAATCTCCAACACTAGCATAAAAAGAAGCAGAAATAAATAAGGGAAGACTTAAGTATAATCCTGCATTAATGTTGGCAATGATTTTGAGGCCTGTACGTTCTTAGATTTAGTTTTATTATATTAGACGCATTGACGTTTGAGATGGGCAGAAAATACATAGCATCTTTATCAAAGGTTAAAAATTGATCCCCAACACCATGAAATGTTAATAGAAATGTACGAACGGACAAAACAAAAACTTGCACAATCTTGCTCCCTCGTAAATGCGTATATCCTACTGCATCGACAGAGAACGACTCAAAAACCCAGTGGGACAAAATTGAGAAAACGTCGGAGAGGCCGAGATAGAGAGGGATCCGCTCCCACAGACACAGGCTGTTGATCTACGACTCTGGCTATAGAAACACGGGATTCATTGCTTTTCATAAATCACCAACTTACATTTTTTTGTATCCACACATGTTTTACAAATACACAGAATCTATCTATGTCAATGTCATGAAGGCTGAGGCTGCGTGTCCACTGTGCCATTATATGTCCTGGTGTGGACTTTCTGTTCATTTATCTGCTTTTATTTTGATATATATTTGTGCTCTTGTTGTGAGTTTTACTTCCTGTCTTGTTCCTGGTTTGAGTTTTTACTTTTGAGGCATTTAAAAAATTTTTTTATAGTTCTGCTTTTGGGTCTTTTTCTGTTTTATCCGGGACATCATGGGCTTTGTGACTGTGAAGGTTGTGAGCGCTCTCCTTCCATGATGTTTTTAACCTTCTGTTGCAGTGCTGGCGCTGCTGATTGGCTGAGTGGTTGGCCCAGACTGTCCACTCTCACTCACTGTGATTGCGGACACCAGGACCAGGCCAAGAGGGTCTGGGCCTGCGCCTCTTCAGCCACGCTACTCTCTCTGCAGCTTATACACGTGCACACATGTTACACATAATCTTATCTTTACTAATACTCAGCACATAGTAGCGGGGTCGCCATATAAAAGGCCCTATTGAACCAGACCTACTGTACATTTTTTCTATGGTACGGGAAACCGGAGAACCTGGAGGGAACCTACACATGCAAATAGATGTTATTTATCTATATGTACTTGTGCACACTGGGGACTTGTTCCAATGTGGTTTTACTGCAAACGGCAAATACAATGAATCTAAGATTCATTGTAAGGCCTGGAGGTGGAATTGAACCCAGGACCTTCTCGCGGTGAAGTACAAGCGCTAACCACTGAGCCAGCATGCCGCCCATACCACAATCCCACCAATACCACTTCATCGTACGGAATAATAAGGCCTCAGAGTTGTCAAACCGCTCTACTGTGTCTCTCCTCCTTTTCGTTGCCAGGGTAACATGACATTGACATAACATACATCGTGGGTCAGATAACAACATAAAATACAGATGGGGATGACACCAAATCATCAAATCACACATGTTTGAAAAGAACAGGCTAACGGCAGAACTAAACCCAAACTACAGCGATAATTAAAAGGTAGCGTAAAGGTACAGGGTTTTTGTCCCCACAGAATCCAACACATCCGTCCACAACCTGCTGTGTCTTTAGCTCATTAGATTTTCTTTTTCAAACATGTAAGAACGAGCCATGGGAGTCACTATTTGACACATGAGGGTGTTAATTTTGTTTTCACTTAACTGGCTGGGAAAAAAAAGTGATCCAAAGATGTTTCAGAAGTGAAGATATAAACTCATGTGAAAACAATAGATGGATTTTATTAAACAAGTTACATTTTCTGTGGTTTGAAAGAGCTTAAACTAGTCAAACGGTTTTATTTGTTTTATTGTTTTTAGTTTTAAATTGGATAACGGGTAATTTATAGTTTTTTATTACATTTGAATTGTTTTTTCTGCGTGTTCTAATTTGTCTATATAAATTTTTTTTTGCAGAATGGCTGGATGAGGTATTGTATTTTAGCAGTTAGCAAAGAGACAATATTGATGCACAGATTTAACAGCCCTTGGTCCGATGCCAGATTTCAACAATAAACGGCCATGGAGAGAAACAGCATTTCAAAATATGTCTGAAATGTGTCAGAAATGTCATTATCTGTCTACACCCTCTCCACACGTCTCTGTTTAAAATGTAAAAGATCTGAATTCTTCCAGGGAACAAAAAAAATATTTCTCTCTACAACTGAAGGATTTTATATTTACTCTTTTTAATGCATTGTGGCTATTTATTATTTTAATCCTGTGTGTGTTTTAACTTTTTAAGGTTTTTTTATCATGTTTATGTAGATTTTAATGTTTACGATTTGCTTGATATGATGTGGGTTGTGAGGCGCTTTGTGTTGCCTTGTGTAGGAAAGGTGCTATACTTATAAAAGTTGATTGATTGATATTTTTGACCGTCCAAATTGCAGTAGATTCATTCCAGCGAAGGTGAATGCAGGTGTGTAAACGACTGAATAAATAGCCATGTGACTTTTTCCATATATATAATTCTCTCACGTAGAAAAGGTTGGAGCCTGATAACGACATGAGCGCGTTCCCATCGTCAGGTCCAGAATAACTGACATTCTGACTGTTTGTTTTACAGTTTGACTTTCTCAGGATTTAATTAAACTGGTCTGATTCTTACCAGTTATTCTCAGAGTTCAGCGCAGTAAAAATAGACTGTGGTTGCAGCTTGGTATAAACTGTGCGGATAATGTGTCTTTCATCAACATTTTACAGAAGAGCGGCGATAAACGCAGAGCGGCGGTGTTGCTAACCGACGGAAGGGAACTAGTATTACCATCTGGACGACGACGGGGAAATGGTAATCGAGTAGTTTTGTTTTGTTTGGATTGGGAGTCAAAATACTAGAGGTCACTATAACAGAGACTTTCTTAGACTTTTACACAGTTGTGAAAATGTTTTGGGGAAAAAATATAGAGTTTTTGTATCCATAACCGATCTGGACACTTTGGCTTTGATTGTTAAATTTGACTTTGGAATTGAACTTCTTTTCTTTTCTACAGCATAACAAAAAACATATGTATACAGTATATACAAAATTCCCTACTTATTTACTCATTTATATAACGCAAACACTGCAAAGAGACTTCACTTCATGTCAATAATCATTCAATTCAACTTTTATGATAGTGAAACTGTATTTTATTTGTGTGTTGTGTTGTATTTTGTAATATCTGGAAAGCACTTTGTGAAAGTAAAATGTGCTACACAGTGGTGACAAACTACTACTGTCGCCACAGCTGCCCTGGGGCACACTGAGAGAGAAGTGAGGCAAACGGTATGTACCATCGGCCCCTTAGACTTCCACCAACCATTCACACACAGACACAACAGACTCATTCTAAGTAATGTGGGTGAAGTGTCTTGCCTAAGGACACAATGGCAGTTCGGCACTTTACAGCCGCTGCATAGTTCCAGAGGTCTCCCATCCAGAATTGGGGAAAATAGGACACGTCATAATATTATGGTTTGCAAATTAACAGAAGTGCAAAAAACTTAATCCTTGAACATTTAGGACACAGGACCTTATTACAAGACATAATTACAGAATTTTTTTTTTTCCTTGACCACTGATATACTTTAAGTCCTTTCGAAAGATGTAGAGAAATTAAAACATGCATTAAATTTCTCTTTGCTCCAAATGAACTTGATACGGCATGTTTCCTGCGTCAGAGGGGCTCGCCAGATGTTGTTTACCTCCAACGTTCTCTCCATTATTTTCACAAACTCAATTTAAAAAGATCCTCCTATTGTTAAAGTTCCCACCGCAGTGAAGCCCGGTAACACGCAGAGAATCGAGGTTTGAGTGTGACGTTGAAGATCATTATCAAAACCACATTGTGAAGAAAACTCAATGTATTTTCTTTGTACAAATACTTGGAAAATGGACCAATAATATACAATTTTACACAACTTTTATCGATCCAGCAAAGATGCGGCACACTGGTTAGATCTGTCACCTCTCAGTAAGAAGGTGGGTTTGATTCTTACAGCGCTAGCAAGAAGAGGCTAATCAGCAAGCCTCCAATGCTTTCTGAGTGGAGTTTGCATGTTCTACCCATGTCTGTGTGGATTTCCCTGACCGTGAGAAAACTGAGATGAATAAAAGGTCTTATCTTATTTATTTATTTATATTTATTGTGGACGTGACAAAAACATTTTATAAAGATAGTTTATGCATACTTTTAAATATATTTTCTCCTTTTTTGCACCATATAATAAAGAAAATCTGAAAGACTTACTGTTAATTACTACGGCAATACAAATCATTCTGATTCTGATGTTTCTTAAGTAAGGGGCGACAGTGGCTCCGTTGGTAGAGCATTGGCCTATGAGCCTGAAGGTCATGGGTTCATACCCAGATTACCCACCATGAGACCTTCTCCACCGACTGCCACTGATGACCGATGTCATTGTGTCCTTGGGCAAGGCACTTGACCCCACTTTTCCTGAAGCCCCCACTGAAAGACAAAGGCTGTAACACAGAACAGCCATCCTCCTGTGTTCTCACCACCTGCAGGAGGATCAGTGAGGGGCTGGTGCTCTGTGAACTGGGTGCATCTCTGGCCCCGACCCAGAAATGGAAAAAGGGGTAGAAAATGGATGGATGGATGTTTCTTAAAGCTGCACTAACTGACTTTGAGAAATGTTCGTATGTGAGCGCATAGCTCGCTCTCTCTGCTCCCCCTCCCCGCACGGAGCTTTCTCCCCCCACTACCCCCGTTTCGCTGTGTAAGCAGTAACCGGTAATAAAGACACAGGAAGTTTCAGGTTAGCCTCCGCCGCTTGTTTACCTCAGCTGTCTGTGCTAACGAAAGACCTGTGGCTTCTCTCAAAAAAGTGGGGGCCAGTGGTCACACATTCTATTCCTTGTTTCACAAAAACTTGATCTAAAATGAAATGACACGCCAGCAAAAATCTGCGCTACTTTCTTTTCAAAAGGACATATATCCCAATGCATATCATGGATATGGATTGAATTTTCGAAATGAATACAAAAATAAAGCTTTAAGTACATTTTGTATTGCATTTGTATTGCATTTGTTAATGCATATTTGTTAGTGTAATGTGAAAAGAAAGATTCAAACCATTAAAGGGTCAACTTATCTACTTGAAGTTTGGAACGGAAATCTATGTCAATGGGGCATCTCTAGGCCCTTTTACCATCAAACTGCATCTTAACCATTTGGAAAAGGCCTATGATATAATACATGAGGGATTCAGAAAACAAAACATAACATGAAAACTAATTATTTTGAGTCATTAGTGCTCCTACATCTTAGAAAATTAAAAAACATGTATTTTTTAACTGCAACAGATACAGTAGATACATTCAATTACACCATCATTATTCATTTAAAGTCTTTTCACACAATACATTTTGAATATGTTCTTATAACATCACACATGTTGGAGTCTAACTTTGGCTTGGTCTCTGTTTGGTCTCCTCCAGATTGTTGCAGTCAAAGTACAGAGATGCGCGATTCACTTTGTACGCAGCGACATATGGTCCTTTCTCCTGCTTTGCGACTCCGGCTGAATTTTTCAGCATTTTTGTTCATGAAACACAATCTGTTTGTAGAGAATAGAGTGATTCGAAACAGATTGTGACTCCCACTGCCTCTCTGCGGCGCTGGGCCTTTCACATAGTCTTTCATTAAATCACCTGTCACACCTTTTACATTGCATGTTTCTGTAGATCAGGTGCTAATGGTGTCTCTCTGGGTTGGAAATAGGGTGAAAATAAGAGAAAAAGAAAAAAAGAGGAAAGTTTTGTTGAATAGTATAGTTAACACATGTGAATCACTTCTGTTGCCGATGGGGATTGTAGAAAAACTTCAACTTGTTGCCAAAGATTGACTCGGCCATGAGCAAAAAACTTCACTTAGGGTGTATTCAGACCTGCACATTTGCTCCACTTTAAACGGACCAGGATTCGTTTGGAACTCTGATCCGAAGCTTTTATGCAGGTCTGAATACACACAAACGAGTCCTGGTCCGGACCAAAGAACCGAACCGAGACCCACTTTTTTAGGTGGTCTCGGTCCGCTTCCAAACGAATTCTGGTCCAAGTCGAATCAGGTCTGAATACATCCGGTGTAGATCCGACACAACTCCAAGATACGTGTGCATTTTTGGGCTTAACAAGCCGCAGACAGAAACTGAGGAATTAGCCATGAAGCGGCTAACTATGCTGCTAACTATGCTGCTAACTATGCTGCTAACGCTACAACAACAACAACGAGCCGTGTGCAGACCTGGAGCAGTGAGGAGACGCTGTGCAACAGGCTTATGGAGTTAAAACTGTTCACAGTATACATTGATGTTAATGGCAGCATCTTCAAATCATTTGCATTATTAAAAGCCTGACACTCGTTGACTCACGTCTCAAAGAGCAATATTCCGCAACATGTAGTGAATTGTGTTCTTTGGTTCCTACCTGGTCCTCAGCGTCTGTTTGTCCCGTGGTTATTATAGATCCATGGTTTATCCACAATGCTGAACAGGGCCGTTATTATAATAGATCCATGTGTGGGACAGGGCACGGAGCGCACAGACAGTCTCCTTCGGCTTTCTCCTCACGCATTCTCCGACACTGTTCCAATATTTAAAACAACGTGTTTTGCCCATGTCATATGAGCTGCTGCTGTTGATGTTGAAGGTGGTTTTGCTCTAAAAAGAGCAAACATGCTGCACATACGAGCCCTCAATGTTTTCCGCCGGTTCCGCGTCTATCCTCCGTGAGCTCTCGCTGTCCAATAGGAGCGCCGATCGTCACACGTGTCAATATGTTTATATAAAAAAGTTCACTTGCAAAAAGGACAGTCTGAATACGAACCGGAGCAAAAGAAAAAAGTTTGGTCCGCTTTTGATTCGGATCAAGCAAGCGGAGCAAAGGACTTTTCAGGTCTGAATACACCCTTAATGAAGAAAAAGAAATTGCCAAAGAAAAGTGGATGCCTGTATAATGCATATTCATGTGATGTATAGAATGCCATGGAGAGCTCTGAGAACGATTTTTCTAGCACTTCTAGCGAAATCATTTTCAATATAAATTTTTTCTTTCAATTGGTATCTAAACCGAATTTTTTTTCTTTATTATATATCACAAAAGTCAGCTTGAGTGGTTTAATCCTAATAGCAACAAAAGGCACCAGAGCTAACCTTGATTGAGCCGCCGCTGAGATCAGAAATGTCACAAGGGGAGCACAAAAGACAGAGAGAGGAGAGGCTTTGGTAAAGTCTAGGCTCAAAACACTTCTATTGATCTGTGCGACTGAGTTTTATCTGTCGAGTTTTGATACTGAGCTTCCACATTCTCTGCTCTCAGCACTTGTTAATGAGTTTTAAACCCCATACTTTTAGACTGCTCTGTTTTTATATTCAATAATTGCATATTTATTGACTTTTTAATGCATTTTGATCTATGTTTTTAAATTGCTCTTGTGAAGAACTTTGTATAGCACAATTCGTGTACAAGCAATTCAAATAAATGATTGATGGATTGATTGTCAACCATTTCAACTTCAGTTTAGTTTAGTCTTTATGTAAAGGGACAATGTACAGAGACATTAAGCTCAAAGACAGATATGTTCTGCATCAGATTTTAGCTAAACAGCTAGTTTTCATCTGCAGTCCCTGGTTACATAAATAAAATGCATGGATACAGTAGCAACTTTAAGACCCATTTTTTTAGGCAGGCTTTGTCGCCTCACCTTATATTAGGAGATGAACAGCCGTCTGTGCCCCTCTAGAGTTTTCTCTACGATATTGGTAAAGTCGTTTCTGTTCTACATCTCCACCTCAAGGCCACCAACCACACCGTGAACGACACAGAGGTTAAAATTCTGGCTCGTGACAAAAATTGGTTTGAGAGAGGGGTGAAAAAGGCAATTTTTGTGAGGAAATAAAAACCTTCTCTTAACAGAGGAGGCGGGTTAAGATTTGTTTTGCCTCGTATCTATGACGATGTCCTAAAAACAACGCCCTACTGTAACTATAGATAAGGTCAGTGATGTACTAATGAGTTAGGATCGTTAGCCCTATAGGTCAGTGACATGCTAATGAGTTAGGATCGTTAGCCTCATTAGGTCGTTAGACCTGCTCCCTTCCACAATAGGGAGCTGGTCTAACGACACCTTAGATGTGTTTATGAGTTAGCCTCAGGATTAGGTTATAAATCTCCAATGCGCGGTCTTGGGATTAAGGACGAAACGTCGGGAAAACCTGCTAAGAAGTACAGATGATGGGTGAGAAACCTTTCTTTGCTTTGACTAATCCCTGTACGACAGAGCGTACACAAACAAAATTAGAATATCTGCTTAATATAATAAGTAAAATCATAAAAATGCATGCTTGTTTTGGTTCTTGGTTCTATATGCTCTTCTCTGTGTCGTTCATTCATAACGTCATGGTTAAATTATTGTGTTAAAGTCTGGGGAAACTGTTATAAACCTCACTTAGTCTCTTATATCACCTTACAAAAACATTAGGCTTGTATCTAATGTCCACCATAGACATCATTCTGCCTCACTGAGCACGGACTCAAAATTACTTAATGTACAGGACTTTATCGACTTTATCAACTTTAAAACTGCTCAAAGAATGTTCAGGGCGTCTGGTAACTCTCTGCATCTAATGTACAAAAAACGTATTCCATGATAGAGATGCTCAACTAAAGAAAAGAAAAAGGTGCCTACATTTGGTCCTACTTTAAAACCAATGTGTTTCTCTGAGCATGTAGTGTCTCTTTGGAACAACTCACCAGAAGAAGTGAAGAATGAAATTATGTTCCTTTTTAGGTTCAGAGACTGTTGAGGCTTGTGCGTGTGTCTCTGTGTGTCTCTGTGTGCCTCTCTCTGTGCCTCTCTCTGTGTGCGTGCGTCTCTGTGTGTCTCTGTGTGTCTCTGTGCCTCTCTCTGTGTGCGTGCGTCTCTGTGTGTCTCTCTGCTCTCTCTCTACGTGTCTGTGTCTCTCTCTGTGTCTCTCTCTGTGTCTCTCTCTCTGTGTCTCTCTCTCTATGTTTCTCTCTCTCTATGTTTCTCTCTCTCTGTGTGTCTCTCTGTGTATCTCTCCGTGTCTCTCTCCGTGTCTCTCTCCGTGTCTCTCTCCGTGTCTCTCTCCGTGTCTCTCTCCGTGTCTCTCTCCGTGTCTCTCTCTGTGTCTCTCTCTCCGTGTCTCTCTCCGTGTCTCTCTCCGTGTCTCTCTCCGTGTCTCTCTCCGTGTCTCTCTCCGTGTCTCTCTCCGTGTCTCACTCCGTGTCTCTCTCCGTGTCTCTCTCCGTGTCTCTCTCCGTGTCTCTCTCCGTGTCTCTCTCTGTCTCTGTGGCTGAGACCAAATAAGTAACTCACCACACTCCTTTCCAAACCGTGTATCCCCTATGATGTCTATACCTTTTGCATTCTGTTTATTGGACACACTGAGAAAAATAAATGATTAATACGTATGTGATCTCAAATAGATTTTCTTTTCTGCAGATGCCGGATGCGTCTCAACCTGTTAAATGTCTTGTTTTAACTGCAGTTCATGTCACAACAATCTACTAAATAAATACATTTCTTTTCAATTCTTTACAAAGATCTAAATTCATCTTAAAATTGATCTAAGCGTTTTTGCATTCTGCCATGTTTACAGCATGGATCCCGTCGCTCATACTCCCAGGGCCTCATGCAAATTCACTTTTCTCCTTGTTCGTTGGCAGCGATGTGAAAAACCCCAAGTACACGGCACATTTATTAGGCTCCTGATTCAGACTAGATTAATACATTACACTCTGACGCATGAAGCCGAGAGGAAAAAGTGCATTTCTCTCTCCATTGTATCGCTGCTCTATATTGCACTGTGCTTATGTAAAAAATGTGCAAAGATTAGGTCAAGGCACAATATTCAAAAGGAGAAGAAGTCGACAAGAAAGGCTTCAATCAGACTGTAAAAAGAAGTGAACTAAAGGCAAATTCATTCTTCATGCGTAGTGTTTGCCTTATTGTGGCAGGAGCCTGTTATATAGAGGGATAATCGCTGCTGTGCATACACAAAAAGTGATCAAAGATTAGGTAAATTGCTTAAATACAGTTGTTTTAAAACAAGATTCTCGAATGGGACAAAGCCATTTAGTCTTATTTCAAGAACTGTTGCAGCATTTTCTCTAAACAAGATCCTTTTGCTTTGGCACATTGGCAAATATTGTTTTAGGGCAGTCAGAATGACTTATTTTGCACTAGGCCCAAACCAAATAGATATAAGAGAGGACATTTAGTGACGCTAAATAGTTACAAGTTAAATACAGACATAACAGAAAATAATCATACCCCAGGGAGAGATGGCTGAGAGAGAGGGGACCCTGGAAGCATTGGCCTGTTGCATAGACCAAGAGCCCAAATTAGTCCATCCCAGCTCTCTATATACTGGCTGTGATGTCACTCTCAGGTCCTACTGGATTGGTCGGAGAGGGGAGGGGGGGGGGGGGGGGTGTCAGCCAGGAGCCAGTCAGCCCCCATGGAGAGAGGGCCATGGACATCAGATAAAGGGGGGAATCCATAGCAACAGAGCCGACAGAAGTCAAAAGTCAAGGTTTTTAAATAGAAAACCAAATAGAAATCAATCTATATAAGCACTATACTCATCTTTACACTCAAAAGAAATCACTCATTCTCAATCTAATCGCACCCTGTTATTCTTTGTTTTCTCTTTTCTTGTAGTGTGTTTAGTGTAGAATTGGACTTCACCTCTGTCAAAAGAAAATCCATACCTCGTCTTAAAGCTCAGAACAGCCTGATTCCAGTCAAAACAGTTTAACCGTCTGGGTTGTCGGCCGCTGGACAAGTCTGGTGAACTAAAGTGGCCCTTTAAGTAAAAATTTTTGACATCCTTGGCTTACAGAACAAGAGGAGTTTACTTTTAATGTAAGTATGAAGACAAATCGAGGAAAAGCCAAATCATAGAGCTAGCGATGTCCATTTACAGTATACACAGTCTATGGGATCAATCTACAGCAGGGGTGCTCACACTTTTTCAGCATGCGAGCTACTTATAAAAGGATCAAGTCAAAATGATCTACCTACTACAAAAATGCAAATCATATATTTATTTCAAAAAATATTCTTTATACCTACAATATATGTTTATGTACATGCAAAACCGCATGAGCCAATATAGCACAACACAACACAATTACCTATGTACATTTTTTGTCATTACCCGAGTTTACTCTGATGACTTGCACTGAATTGAATCGGCCAGGGATGCATAGTCCGGAAAATTGGTGGTAACTCGCTGACAAGTTTGTCGTGGTTTAGCTTTCCTGCACTGAGCGCGGTTGTTTGCGCATGTGCAGTCACCTAAGTGTCAGTAAAACATTACTGAGTAAAACACAGATGTCATTTGACTGTGGTGCCATGTCCATGTGCCATGCCTGGTTTATTTAAATCCAAATATTTCCCCTCCTCCGTTTATAAAATAATTTGCATCCACACATCTGCGTTATCAATCACATTCCAAACATGTGCGTCTCTTACGTCCTGTCCTGCGTTGGGGAAAAACACAGAAGTGGGCGGAGCTTTGATGCAGACGCCGGTAACGGCACTTTTACAGTCATAGAAGACACTCAGAGTAAAGACGTATGTTTACAAGCACTGACCCCGTCCTCAGCCCTGGTTTAGTCCTGGTTTAGCCCTGATTTAGTCCTGGTTTAGTCCTGGTTTAGTCCTGGTTTAGTCCTGGTTTAGTCCTGGTTTGGTTGTTTTCGAGCGTGAGTCCCCGCGATCACTTTGCTGCTCTCTGATGTGGAGGATGTTCGCTGCTGCGAGCATCTCACAGCGAACAGTTTTTAAGGTAGTATGATCCATGCTTCAGTGATCAGAGGAATTTAGGGGGGTACTGTGGCGTGCGAGAACGCAAAACTCCGGTTATTTCTGTCTACACACAAATGCATTAACGGAGTTTTCAAAAATCTCCACTTTGCCCGGAGTTTTTTGTATATATTAGTTTAGAATGTGTAATTTTTTATTTATTTAATGCGATCTACCAATACTACCTTTGCGATCGACTGGTAGATCGCGATCGACGTATTGAGCACCCCTGATCTACAGACATGTTTTAGTTTTGTTTGTTTTTAGTAGATTCATGGCACACACACAACTCTTGATTTGTGGTTCAGGCTATGAGTCTAGGACGCTCAATACAGAATATAAAACATACAGATTGTTCTAAAAAGGAGAATAATCCGTCCATTTTCTTTTTGACCCCATCAAACTCTCTGCAGGCGCTGATCCCACAGGAGGAGTGTGACAACTATGTATATTTCGTGTTGATAAAAAAAAGGTAATATCTCGTGTATTTATCTTATTTTCTTCCCCTTCAATGTTATTTGATTATTTTTGCATTAATTTTCCATGCATCTTGAACAACACGTATCACAATCCATTCACACGTTCGGTCTCTTTAAATTATTCATTATAGTCTTAAGTGATAAAATATGCTGAACATTGCCACCTTCTCACAAACGCCTTTTCTTCTAAACAATAATGGGAGAAGTCGCGTAGGATAAAGACATTATTTTTTTCAAAACTTTTATTTTGAATAAAACTTCAGGACTTGTAACCTTAGCTTCACTTTTGTTTGCATGAGCCACTCGCTGGTGGCAAGAAGACAGAGCAGCACATACTGAGGCATGGACGCGACATACTTTTAAAAGACTCAGTGGGAGAAAAGCACTAAATACAAGCACTTTAACGCAAGAAGATCGGAGGAGATATAAAAACAAGATAAACACAAGTATATGAGACCGAACTGAACAAATCCAAAGCCCAGATGAGACCTGGGATGATGACAATGATGACAGAGACTCACCTCTGTTTTGGCACCGATCTGCTGCGTCTGGGACTCGGAGACATTGATTCTTACTTCATAGAAAACCTGGGACCCTTTACAAAAGAAGGTTCCGTGGTGAAAAACTATTTCTCGCGTTTTACACTGCAATAAAGTGGCCCTTTTTTTTGCCGTCGCGGTAAAGTGGTCCGCACATTAAAAAAGGGTATCCCCTTTTTGCTGTTACTTACGGTAAACGTTGAACAGGGAGCTGCGGGGATGAGCAACCAAAATGCTATGTTTAAAATTCATCATCACAGTGAGCAAGTGTGCAGTGAACACCACACAACAAGAATGGACCATTTGATTTAGTAAAACCTCTCTCCAAATGTCTAAAACTAGCTAACTCTCTGAATCCGGGTAGCTTTCTATGCCGTTTTGCCACCCAGTCACGAGACCGGCGCGGAAAAACTATAAACAACGTCACTCCAATATCCTCCTTTACAAATGTCCAGAAAGAGCCCTGGTGTGCGCAATCCTGGTGCACACTGGGGTAGTCTTGCACTGTTATTCCAATATGGTTTTACTGCAAATGGCAAATAAATTCTTGAATCTTGATTTGCTAAAACATCCAGCCATAATGGGAAACATTCAGCCACTAAGCACATCATGAATGAAACAGGATTTTTGATTTTTTTTAATGAATACTCAATGTCTTTAAACTAACTGTGTTGTCAAAGTTCACTGTGATTCAGGTGAATGCATGTTAACAGGTCTCTGGGTGACTCGCAAACCGTTGTCTTTAATGTGTGCATTGTTAATGGATGTCCATATGTCACTAGTTTGGGTTGTGAAGGGACTTTCCTAAGTGTGACATTTTGGGTTGTCAAGACTGGAAACCTTTTTAGGCTAAAATGTTTGAACTGTGTCAACAAACTAATGGTTTGGGCCATATGGAATCTTTGGAGTGACAATAATGTGACCGTGATGTAGGTGTGGCTTTTTGTCTGAATAAATAGGCCTGAAACACAGTGGAGTTCAGTGCACGCACGGTCACAGCACCAAAATCAGAGATGTGCCGGGACCATGCAGGCGCTCCTATTGTTGCAAATATGAATAAATCCTTGTCTGATTTTGTGTGATTTTGTTCAGGAGAAACTGTAGCTCAAACTAGCTTTAACAACTTTATAAAGAATTCTAAACCCGTCCTCCAGTTTGTGTATTTCGTCTATATTCATTAACAACTACAGACAGAACTAGGGCTGCAAGGACTCATCCTTTACTATGTAGTATTTAATGAATCGCTAACTGCGCTAAGGAATTCAGCATGTGTCTGTAAATGAGAGGAATGCTTCTCCTCTGACACTGTTCAAATTAAAGTTGAAAACAGTTGTGTTTAGCTGTGCATACAACAGAAGACACTTGTTTTACCAGGATTCATTATGATGTTAATTCCTTGAGTGACTGCTTCGATCTTGTTTTGTTTTGAGCCTTGTGTATGAACTGGGCTAAGAAACAACTTGTTTATGTGCGGTGAAAACATCTACTGTAGCACAATTCATTCCGATTATCTTTTGATTTCAATATTTGTTAGCTGTGGCTTTAGATAGAACATAAAAGGCAAGGGCAAGAAAAGGCAAGTTTATTTGTAAGAAAAATTTGTACACAAGGGAACTCAACACTTGTTTGCAGCTGAATACAACTGTTTTTAACCTGGATTCGAACATTGTCAGAGAAGAAGTCTGTGTCACATTTTCAGGAAGACCTTTAGCTGCATAAATCTGAAATGCTGTCCCCCATGTTTAGTTCTCACTCTGGGCACCAGCAGGAGGAATATATTAGTTTTTATTTTATTTTTTTAAAGATAGATACTTTATTGATCCCCGTAGAAGAAATGCAGGTGTCTTTTAAGCATCAAATGTATGCACGCCTTTTTATTTTGTTTGTTTGTTTACTTCAATTTAAGGCATTTCAAATTGGGCACAAGTCACCTCTTGTCCATCATAGTTTCCAAAAAAGAAAAGAAAAAAGTATTGCTAACATGCAGGAGAGAGGAAGAAAAAGTGGCTTGAAAGGGAGTAGGATGAAGAAATTGTATTTAATCCTACCCCCATAATATTAAAACATATTAAACACAAATTAGCTTCTCTGTAACACAGGGCTATCAACAACTTTCGACTAATTTCATATAAAGTTCTGCACTATAATAACACAGAAAGTAGTTTTAGTATTCGCATTGTGGAGTTACAGTTAGGGCTGGGCAATATGGCTAAAAACTACATCACAATATAAGTGATTCTTATTGGTTGATATTGATAAATATTGATATCGCGATATCAGAATCAGAATCAGAATCAGAATCAGAATCATTTTTATTGCCAACGTAAGTAACGGGAGGTCACAGACTTGGAAATTGCTTTGGCTCAGTGCAACAGTCAAAAAGAGATAATAAAAATAAGAATAAAAAACACTTCTAAAGAATAAATTTAAATTTAAAATAGAGTTACAGTTACTATTTACAATATACAAGTGCACATGGTGCACACAATGTAAGGTGACAGCAGTACAGTGAAGTAAAGTGACGTATGATGGGCAGTAAAGTGACTTTATAAAGGGCGGGGGGACAGGTTAAGAAGTGTGTTCAAGAGTCCAACAGCAGAGGGGAAGAAACTGTTCTTGTGGCGGGAGGTTCTAGTCCTGATGGACCGCAGCCTCCTGCCTGAGGGGAGTGGTTGGAATAGTCCATGTGCAGGGTGAGAGGGGTCGGCTGTGATACGACCAGCCCGGCCTCGAGCTCGGGCGACGTACAGGTCCTGCAGCGATGGAAGGCTGCGGCCGATCACTTCCTCTGCAGAGCGCACAATGCGCTGTAGTCTCTGTTTGTCCCTGACTGTGGCTCCAGCGAACCACACGGTGATGGAGGAGGTGAGGATGGACTCGATGATGGCCGTGTAGAACTGCACCAACATCTGTGCAGGCAGCTTGGCTTTCCTGAGCTGCCGCAGGAAGTACATCCTCTGCTGGGCCTTCTTGATGAGGGAGCTGATGGTCGGCTCCCACTTGAGGTCCTGGGTGATGGTGGTGCCCAGGAAACGGAAGGACTCCACAGAGGTGATGGGGGAGTCCATCACGGAGGGTGGGGGCGGGGGGACAGTGCTCTTCCTGAAGTCCACAATCATCTCCACTGTCTTCTGGGCGTTCAGCTCCAGGTTGTTACCACTGCACCAGGACACCAGCCGGTCCACCTCCCTCCTGTAGGCGGACTCATCGTTGTTGGAGATGAGTCCAATGAGGGTGGTGTCGTCCGCGAACTTGATCAGCTTCACGGAGTCGTGGCTGGAGGTGCAGTGGTTGGTGTACAGGGAGAAGAGCAGGGGAGAAAGAACACAGCCCTGTGGGGCTCCTGTATTTATAATCCGAGAGTCCGAGACATTCTTCCCCAGACGCACTCGCTGCTTCCTGTCCGTCAGGAAGTCAGTGATCCACCTGCAGGTGGAATCGGGCACGTTGAGCTGGGAGAGCTTGTCCTGGAGCAGGGATGGCAGGATTGTGTTGAAGGCAGAGCTGAAGTCCACGAACAGGACCCTGGCGTAGGTCCCCGGGGAGTCCAGGTGCTGTAGGATGTGGTGGAGGGCCAGGTTAATGGCGTCGTCTACAGATCTGTTGGCTCTGTAGGCGAACTGCAGGGGGTCCAGGAGGGGGGAGGTGAGGGACTTGAGATGGGAGAGAACCAGGCGTTCAAATGACTTCATGACGACAGACGTAAGTGCTACAGGTCTGTAGTCATTGAGTCCTGTGATCCTGGGCTTCTTCGGGACGGGGACAATGATGGAGGATTTGAAGCAGGCCGGGACATGGCAGGACTGCAGAGAGGTGTTGAAAATGTCCGTGAACACAGGAGTAAGCTCACTGGCGCAGTGTCTCAGAGTGGCCGGAGACACGTGGTCCGGGCCAGGAGCTTTGCGGGGGTGCAGCCTCAGGAAGAGTTGTTTAATCTCTTTAGCGGCTATTGTTAGGCTGGGGGCAGGGCTGATGGGTGGGTCGTTAGAGTAGTGGGGGGTGGGGGAGGGAGAGGTGTCAGGGGCAGCATCAAAGCGACTGAAAAATAAGTTCAGATCGTCAGCTAGCTTGTGGTCATCAGCACAGGGGGGGGCTTTGGGTTTGTAGTTGGTGATCTCCCGTAGGCCCCTCCAGACAGAAGCAGTATCGTTGTTACCAAACTGCTCCTGTAGTCGTTCTCTGTGCCGGGACTTGGCTGCTTTCAGTTCTTTCCTGAACTGATATTTAGCTGCTTTGTAGCCGCTGCGGTCCCCCTCCCTGAAAGCAGACTCCTTTGCTTTCCTGAGCTGCCGGAGTTTAGCAGTGAACCAGGGTTTGTCGTTGTTATAGATGACCCTGGTCCTTGTTGGAATGATGCTATCCTCACAGAAGTGGATGTATGACGTCACAGTGTCCGTATATTCATCCAAGCTGTCTGTGGCAGCTCTGAAAAGGTCCCAGTCTGTAGATTCCATGCATGCGCGTAGCTCTTCCACAGCTTCATCAGACCACACTTTGGAGCTCCTCACTGCAGGTTTCGAGAGCTTTAGTCTCTGTCTGTAAGCAGGAACCAGATGTATCATGGAGTGATCTGAGAAGCCGAGGGCTGGCTTGGGAACAGCGCGAAAAGCTCCGCGCACGGTGGTGTAGCAGTGATCCAGAGTGTTCTCCTCTCTGGTCGGGCATTTGATAAACTGTCTGTATTTGGGTAATTCCTGGCTCAAGTTTCCCTTATTAAAATCCCCCAGGATAATAATCAGAGAGTCCGGGTATAAGCGTTCCATACACAGTACTTGCTCTGCGAGTGCGCGCTGAGCCTCGCACGCGTCCGCGCATGGCGGTATGTAAACAGAGGCAAGAATGAATGAAACAATTTCCCGCGGGGAGTAATATGGTTTACAATGAATGAAAAGATATTCCAGAGCAGGAGAGCAGTGCTTGGAGATCACTGTCACATCGTTACACCAGTTTGTATTGACGTAGAAACAGAGCCCTCCGCCTCTGCTCTTCCCTGAGAGCGCACAATGGCGATCCGCGCGAAACAGCCCAAAGCCCTGCAGCTCCAGAGCGCAGTCCGGGATCCGCTCATTTAGCCAGGTCTCAGTGAAGCAGAGGACACAGGATGTGGCGAAGTCCTTGTTTCTTCTCATGAGCAGGCTGAGTTCGTCCATCTTATTGCCCAGTGAGCGTACGTTGGAGAGAAAAATGCCGGGGAGAGCCGTGCGCGCTCCTCTCCTCCTAAGACGCACGAGCAGGCCTCCTCGCTTTCCCCTTTTACGGGCCCACACTTTTTTGGCTAGAACATGAACTAAATCAGCCGCAGATGCCAAGAAAACAGGCAATAGGTCCATGGGAACGGTGGGTCGGATGTTCATAAGTTCCTCACGGGTGTAGGAACAGCCAGATGCACAGTTAAAAAGTAAAAACAAAAGAAAAAGAGAGCAGCAAAGAGCCATGTCGACCGTACGAGGCGCCATCTTGAATCCTTGATATGTATTGTTATTGTTTTTATCGCCCAGCCCTAGTTACCGTAGGTTTTACTTTTAGAACTCGTTTGCACCTTGAGCCAAAGCAAATTCCTAGCGTGTGACTTCCTGTTACTTACAATGGCAATAAAAAATATACATGTATTCAAACTAGTCCTGTTCATTCTGCTATTCATTGCTGAGCTCATGGGGCTCTTACTATCCAAATCTTTTTTATGAACTTCGGTCCAAGCACATTATTAACCAGAGGACTAGAAAACCCAACACAAAGACTTTCATATTAGGGCTGCATCCAAAAAATATTGTTATCGGAATATTGGTACTCGCACTATCCATATCGAAATGATGCACAATAATATTATATATATATATATTTTTTATTTTTTTCCTTTATTAAACAACAAACAACAAAACAGACAGACACGTCAACATTCGAGAAGAACAACAAACAAAGTAGATGAATATATGCATTTGAATGTCATTAATGTTGTGCTTATTTTTTGTTATATGTCTCCTGCGTTTCAATGCAGATGCAATTTTAGGTGAAAGACAAAAATATTGTAATAACATCGTTATCGAAAAACTAAACACTCATATCGAATACCGCTCTAATTTCCGATATTGTGCAGCCCTCTTTCATACGACTTCAACTCATCCATGTAGGTTGTACAATTAAAAGGTCTCTTACCTTCCTTCCACTCCCCATGATACTCCTCTCCGTTGGAGTAAGTGAACGATCCTCGAGTCAGGGTCATGGGTCCTGTCACACAAAGAACAAATACATGGAACAATGACCAGGATCATTCTGAAATGTAGTCTTAAAATGTCTTGTAACTTTACTGCAATGTTAAATGTCTACTGTGTATTTTTAATTTTGTATGCATGCCTTCATCCTTGCATCCATTTAAACTTTTAAAACATATTTGCACCTTGAGCCAAAGCAAACTCCTAGCCTGTGACCTCCTGTTACTTACAAAAAAATGTATATAGTCAAACTAGTCCTGCTTTAGGGTCACATTAAGTTTCTCTGTCCTCATGACCTGCAAAAACCAGAGCAGAATCATCTTTCATTCCAAATTCCCTCTATGAAAGATGAGCTCCAGGAATAGCTTAACACAATTTAATTCTGTCGGTGCATAGTCGGTACATACTTAATACAACATGAGAAATGTATATATCGTAGGGGTCAAAGCTGGGCGACCTAACTTTCCCCCCTGAGGTGCTAACACTTACAGATACAGATACTTTGTCGGCCACAAGAGCTACTATATGACTCTGTAGTAAAACACTGCACCAGCACGAACACTATAATTGTGTGCTTAAGAGCTGCTTCGCTGGTTGTGCTAGTGGCCATTCATTCACAGTGACTGTTAGTGTCAAATAGATTTATTACATGATTAACATTATAATTTTAAAAACAAGTACCTCGGCTCTACGTTTGACTTTGACGCAATCGTGAAAATATTACAATGATCTTAAATAAAAAGAGCAAAAATTAAGTACAATGACAAAACAATGACAAGATAATTAGCACTATATTGATATCGCAAAGATGTGCAATTACTTCATGTACACACCAGGTATAAAAGTGTATCTGCCACAGTGATGATTAAAGGTAGACTAAAAATACCCTGACTATTTGTTTTTTCAAGCTGAATTTTGATAACTTTTTTCTAGCTTGACTGGCCCTGCTCATTTAGACCCTAGTCTAGTCATCGACCCAAAAGAAAATTGGTAGGGTTTTTTATGCATAAACTTTGCCTTTTGCATCTAGAGCCACAGACTCTCCTGCTACAGTGGCTGGAAATAACAAAACACAACAGGGCAAATCCAAACATGCGTATAGATTTCTTTGGGGAAGGAAAAGATTAAGATTTAGAGATCCAAACTTTATCCCAGACCGGGGAATTATCAGTGTTGCTTCACTAGTTACAGAACAGGAATGTGGAGCACACAGCACAAGATAAGTGAACAATAATTCTATGCCTAAAAACAAAAAAATCTCTGACTTTGGCATAATAAAGAAGTAAGTGTAACTGACACATTGCACATTCTGATATTATTCAGAATTATTAATTATTTCATATTATTGCACAGATGCACGTCATGTGAGGTCCTAATACATAATTATTGAAGTCCTTGACACCACTATTTCAACATTTCCCCCCAAAATCATCCAGCCCTGAAGATAATATCCACGTTGTTGTGATGTTGAAAGGCATTCTTCTGCGTGTGCATGAACAGACATAAACAGATACAAGTTATTCCCGTATTTTTAAAACTCTAAATCAAAGGTATAGCTATTGCATAATTGGCGTCTTTTATATTTAGTGTAACGAGGCTCATGGATGCTGTCAGATGCTGTAGAGGAAGGATGTAATGTTGCCACAGTAACGCCTCTGTCCTTTCATCCCGCCGGCATGACGCTAACAGCACCCAAAACACAGACAAAACAGCCGAATAAACGCATTACCTGTCGGTTTCAGAAGCCAGCCCGCTCCCTCCTTCCCCGCATTCCCACAAACTCCACCGGGGAACAATTTCCGCTCTTTTCTGCGTTTATTTAGCCTTTTCGGTGACAGCTAGCTTTCCAGAACATAACTTCCGGGTTGTCGGAGTAAGACACTGCGCGCTGATTGGCTACTGTAGATGCAGGCGGATAAATGGCGTGTCGTGATTGGATGAGAACCCCGCTGTTCAGTTTCACGGCAGAAGACATCTTTGAAAGGGCACTAGGTTCAACGACTTAATTAACCGGAGTGCTCTCTGCTCACACCACTCGCCCTGGGCTTTTTATGAGCGCTCCAACGTCTCTGTAGGATTATAAAACCACACCAGGGTGGCTTTTAATGATAGCGTGTCATTTCATGTTTCAATTTGGTGATTAGTCCTGCGTTTTGGCGAGTTTTATGGAAGTTGATTTATGGAACTGCCGTGTGCTAAAACATCTGCACACGGCCCTGCGATGGTTTGTAATGAGCTCAAATGGATTCTGAGGCAATAACGTTTAATTCACTAAAAACCAGACGGGAAAAAAAGGAGAAAAAACGTCAAGGTGACCCGCGAGAATGGCTTTGAACTCAGGTTTCCATAATTCTGAGAGGAAAGAAGCAAATTCAAATTCATTACTAGCATAACATGATCACGTGGTATGCTAGTAGTCATGTCATTATTTGTTTTTTTCGTCTTTAAATTATTCTGGCATCAAACAAATAATGGCTTTGTTTCTTAATTCTGTACATGAATTTAAGTGACGCCTATACTCATACTACTCATCTAATAATTCCCATAATGCAAATGTTGTGTTGGCAGAGAATTGTTGAAACATTTTCCATAAAATGCGATATATTCAAGAAAAAGCAAATTTAGGATCACATAAATATGGATAGATATGAGAAATTATGTGAATGGTCAAAAAAGAGCAGTTATCTTGTGTTTTGCAGTAGTGTGCAGCACCTTTCACCTTTTTCTCCAGGATATCTGAGAGGCAAGGGCCATGGGGTTGACCCTCCTGATAAAGGCGTAAGTAACATTGTTATATATATATATGGCTAAATGTAAAAACTTAATTTGTCTTCTTTTATGTTTAAGGCTTAGAAGGTTCTTCTGATGAGACAAAAGTGTGTAATAAAGCTAGTACTACTTAATTACAATGATATATGGCATTATTATTATGTATTACTAATAAAACAAGAGAAATGGGGGCAAAAAAAAATATTTGAGTTGGACACACAAGGAAATTTCACAGACACATTACATTATACAACACACACACACACACACACACACATTTTTTCTATATTAATTTCTATTTCGAATTACCCGTTACTGTACCTTTTAGCACCAACTGTAATTATTTACAGTTTATTCATGGTATATATAGATTAAGAGATCCTTTATTCGTCCCACAGCGGGGAAATTTCAGTATTGCATTACCAGTTACAGAACAGTAGGAATGAGGAGCACGCAGCACAAAATAGATACATTATAACTCCATACTAAAATAAAACAAAATCTCTAACTTCAGCCTCAAATACAGGGCTCAATAGAACATATACAGCTATATATTTAAAGCATAAAACGCAGATATATGTAGTTATTATATCACCACAACATATTCATTAATCCCTTATTTTGATCTGTTGACAAATGGATTAGACTCAACGGTAAATCACAATAGATATTAATCACTTGTTTATGTACAATTGTGTGAAATTGATAGAAATTGTATATGTGCACCAACCTAAATACCATAAAGCCTGTAAGATTACTGTGTGTGGCTGCATCAGGCTGATTAATCCTTTGTGGAATGCACAATATACAAAATTTAGGAGAACGTTACTAATCTACTCGGCTGGCGTGTAATGTAAACAACCTGGAAGACTTGCATTGAATACATTGTTAAAACGCACATGGTTCAATAGACATTTATATTATTTGTGTTGTTGGACAATGATGTTATTTTTGTAAAAGCACACAGGGTTTAATGGACATTTCTTTTATTCATTTCATATTTAAAGTTTGAGATTAAGAAGGACAATAAAAATCAAGATGGACATACAACAGAAAAATAAGCTTAACAAATAACACAAAACAAGAACAAAAAATGACAAAGAATAGAAAAAAACCAAACCAAAACAAGACAATAAAGTGTTTTTCACATTCACCCAAAAACAAGAACATTCTCAAATCCAAAGTTCTTTCCATTGATAAGAAGATTTTCCCCCCACCTTTATTGGGGCTTTTTAAATCTGTTCCAACTGAGCATTCATTCTTGCTTTCTCGTTCTGCTAAAACTGGACATTATTAGGCTAAAACTTGAGATTGTATTTATTTCATTGAGTATAGAGTTATTATTCTTGTGTCTTGTGCTGTTTGCTCCTCATCCCTATGCTTCTGTAACTGCTCATGCAACACTGACATTTCTCATAATCTTAATTCTTCTCATAGTTCTCAACTCAACATAATTTCAGAATCCTTGCAGTAATGATAATAATAATGCATCAGTTTTATACAGCGCTTTTTGGGACACTCAAAGACGTTTCACATGTCATTATTCAGTCACTCCATACACGCTGGTGATAAACTACTACTGTAGCCACAGCTGCCCTGGGGCACACTGACAGAAACGAGGCTACCAGTATGCAGTTTGGCCCTTTACAGCTGCAGCCGCCCCACTATGGTATCAGGTGTTCCCAGAGGTTTAAGTGTCTTGCCAAGGACACAACAACAGCAGACATCAGTGGGAGTCGGTGGAGAAAGTCTTGTGGTGAACTCAAACCCACTCCCTTCAGGCTCAAAGGCCAATGCTCTACCAACTGAGCTACTGTCGCCACAATAGTAGTTATAGACATTTCTTTGAGGTCTTTAATAAAGATGTAACACAACCAGAAATGTTCTTTTACTTGCTTTTTTTTCCCCCAGTAGACAATCTGTCCTTCCTGTGACACTAAGGGGGAACCTGTCAAAGCCGAGCGGGCCCCTGGGGGACGGGAAAGATCTTTGGTGACAGTCACACACTGGGTAAGCTTCAGTGGTTACTTTTGCCTCTGGATGAATGATTGAGTGTGTTGGTTCAGACGATTAGTGTGTGATCTGTAGGAGAATGAAAATCTTATTTATGTGTGTAAAATATAGGAAACCAAAATAATCCCAAAATGTGAATAAAAACAGCCGTTCTCAGGACACTCAAAGACACTTCACATGTTATTATTCACTCACTATACACTGTGGCGATAAACTACTACTGTAGCCACAGCTGCCCTGGGGCACACTGACAGAAGGAAGGCAACCAGTATGTGCCATCAGCCCCTCTGACCATCACCAACCATTCTCACACCAAACGCATTCTAGAGGCACTTCACAGCCACAGTCGCCCCACTGTGGCACCTGGTCTTCCCAGAGGTCTCCCATCACAGCACTAACTGGGTCCAGCTCTGCTTAACTTCAGAGGTCTGATAGGATCTGGCTTTTCCATGCAAGTATGGCCTCTAACTTGAGTATAAATTACTAATAACGCTATACTAAAATATAATAAGATCTCTAACTCTAGCATAAAAAAGAAGCAGTATAAAAATCTCTATCTTTAGCATATTAAGGAAAAAGGTCTAAAATCTACAACTTTAGCCTGATGAAGACGCAAGACATGAAAACCCCTGACTTTAGCGTAATAAAGAATAGTATGTAAAGCATAATCTAGTGCATGTAATATTTTGTTGTGTTTTTACATCTGTACATGTTAGTATCACAAGGGCCGGGGTCAAAGGGTAAATGACAGTAACATCTGGTTCTACGTTGCACATTCTGACTCTATTAAAGTAACATTTTACAATAAATGTGTATTCTAATAAGATTCAATTGAAGTTATTCTTGTATCGCCCTAAACCACAACTGTTGAATTCTCCGTCACAGATCAGAGAATCAAACCGTGCAAACACAAGAAATAAAACCCATTGGTATTGGTCCATAATACATTGATGCATGCATTGGTCCAGGATATACTGTATGTGAAGTAATGTGTCCCGTTTTGGGCTGGTCTGTTGAGCCTCTCTGTGTCTTTGTCTTTGTCTCTGTGCGAAGTAAACACGCAGGAACAATACCTCTTGTGAGTCGAAGCATGTTAAAATCCTTCTGCTGACCTTTGGCCTACATCCATCTGAGCCTGTGTTCAGTCTAAATAAAACCGGGATAAACCATGCAGGCCAAAAGCACGGCAACTTTAGGAAGTGTTCAATTTGGACTGTACTATCTTGTTTGTGGATTGAATGAGGGCAGGACTAGACCGGGACTATATATACTCCTGGACTCCTGGACTCCTGGAAGTGGACTCAAGAATGGACATGGAAGTACAGATGTGTCAAATCTTATATACTGCAAAAAGTGATGAAAAATATGTCAAAAAAAATCTAAAATTTGGCGAAATGTGTCTAAGTTTGAGCACATTCTGACTAGGACAATGAGCAAAAGGATCTCATTTTAAAATATACAAGAAAGGTCTCCCTTGGAATTGCTTTGTCCCGTTGGAGAATCTTGTTTTAACACAGTCAGAATATATTCAAACAATGATAAAAAAAAAAACCCACTGGATTCAAGCATTTATTACCTCATATTTTATCATTTTTTGCAGTGCAGTGTATCAAGATTGAAAAGAAGAAAGGACATAAAATCAAAATTGAGAATATATAAAATTACATATTGTTATGCCTCTTGTATTTTTGCACATATATGTATATGATAGGAAGGTGTTTTAAGATTAAGAGATTGTCGGTCCCACAGGGGGGTAATTTCAGTGTTACATCGCCAGAACAGTAATGAGGAGCACACAGCACAAGATAAATAAACAATAACTATACTAAAATAAAACAAAATCTAGGAATAAATAAAAATCTAGAATAAAGAAGCAAGTATAGATTATCTAATTTTAGCATAATAAAGAAGTATATAATCTCTATATCTAGCATAATAAAGAAGCATGTATAGAATCTTTGGCATCAGCAAGTGTCTAAACCATCACGCTATGAAGTGATAATTGTTGTATATGTTGTGACGTAACTGGATCCTCAAAAGCTTTGGCGCTTAACCAAGAAGAAAATCCTAATCGAGTAATAAATTAAATCACAAAGCCAGACCTATCATGTGTTATTACCAAGCCGCGAGGTCATAATAAACTGTAATACTGAGAAAAAGGAAGAAAAAAACAAAACAAACAAAAAACTGCCTGAGTGGTGAATCTAATTAAACGCCACAATAGGACTAGTTCCAGTATAATAGAGCCGTAATTGAATTAACGTGCACGCCCTGTGGTCCAGGTCTCTCCCGGGTAGGACCCTCTCTGTCCTGTCACATCTCGCTCTGACATGACGCTGGTGGGTGGGACGCCAAACGGGGGGCTTAGGTCTGCGTAAAGGGGGATGCTGCAACCCCGTGCGCTCATATCTCACTCCACCCTGCGCCGTACAATAACACGCGCCGGTGACGTGCGCGCGGGGAAGCACCCAGCAGTATGTGCGCGCCCACGGGAGGGGCCGATAGAAAATGGCGAGTCTGTGCAAAAGGCAGCAATGCACGGTAGAGAGGCGCGGCTTTCGGCAGGAACTTGACTCTTGGAGGCACAAACTCATTCACTGTGTAGGTAAGCCTGCTCTGCCTTGTGCGTGTGCGCGTGAGTGGGGGGTCCCCGGTGCTCGCGGGGCACCCTGGTCGCTGTGTTTGGGCTGCGTGTGTGTTTTTTCTTCCCCTTGCCCGGACTTCAGGAGCTATAGAATAAGGTCCAGTGGTAAAGCTATAGGCGCGTATAGAGCTATGGAGCGGAGCTGTCATATTTGGTTACGCCCGCCTCCCGCAGGACAGGGGGACTGGGGGGATTAGGTCTGGACCATCGCCTTGGGACATGTCCTGCTCACTGTCAAGTCCACTGTCCCGAAGAGTTCAGGGGTTTAGTTAAAAAGAGTGGATTTGGGCTGGCAATGTCAATCGAGATTCATGGCTGTGTCTTGACCGGCGTGCTCAGAGGGGATGGGCTTCTATTATTGTGCCACTGTCTGTTTTCCAAAGCGAAATACAGAAATAACAAACTCTTTATACTTTAACAATCAGCTCAGACTCCTGTCCAGTCTTGTAGCGGCACTTTATTAGACCAATTAGCGGTGTTTGTCTTGTATGTCATGGCTCTTATCCCAGTTTGAATGTGAATGCACGGGCTCTCAGTCGTGTTGTAATGATATAGAGTTAAAAACAGAACAGTATTGATCTCTGTACATGGCTTATACGCAGTTTGGTGTTCGGTGGCAGGTGCATCGCTTATGGCCAGGGAGAGTCGCCCTAAATTATAAGTGTCGCGCTGTCGTTATGCGTAAAAGAAAAAGGTTACGGCCCTAAAATCCTAAAACCAAACGCGATTGATTTCATCGCAATGTATGTATCCAGGCTAATTTGGTGATATGCACACGCTAAGATGGACATTCGGGTCGCATTAGTGGGTCAAAAGGCTGCAACCTTTATTGGCTTCGGGATTTTGGAGCTGGGCTAAAAAAGCAGGAAGGACCTCGGTGCCATCGCTGCACATTATCCCATAGCTGTTTATTTATTGTAAGCACTGCGCGTCACGTGGTCGCATGGAGCAGCGCTGGAGCCAATCAGAGACGTCTCTATAGGCCGGCCGTGCGCGCTCCAGTATCCACGGCGTGTGTATCTGCGCGCACGCCTCGGGGTTCAGTTTTTTGGTTGAAGCGAAAAAGAAAAAAAAAAGCGGAGGGGGGAGGGCAGTAATGTATGGAGTGAGGCTGGAGATATGTGCGGCGGGAGCGCGCTCGGGATATGGGTTGAGTTTGGGAGCGCGCATTGCTGCATTAGAAGGGGGGGAAAGGCACCGGGAGAGGCAGCAGGTTGTGTTTTTGGCGGTGGTTTAAACCATCGCGAGGTTTGGTGAGAGGTGAGAGGAGCAGGAGCAGGAGCAGGAGGAGGGAGACTTGTTGAAAACGCGCATCTCAAGGACCGCTCCTCCCGTGTGCCTTTTTGGAGGAGCACGCACTGTCACATCTAGCCTTTTGTCTCACGTCATTGCACCCCCCTCCCTCCTCCTCTGTGTACAATGAAGTATCCACGCACCCCCCCCCCCCCCCCCCCCCCCCCTTCCAAATCCAGTCATCTTTTGTGGCGCGTTTCATTAGCTCGCTTTAATCCGGTTACATCGCTCCATCTCGATGTTATGGCAAGATTATGAGGCACTCTTCGCCCCCTGGGCCACTAACCTCTGCAGCCGCTGCCCACCCCCCGTGCGCGTTTCCACATCCACCTACATTTTTAGGGCCCTTTAATTTAACAGTCGCAGATAACCAAGAACTGTCAAAGAAGAAAACACTCCCAAAAGAAAGGCGTGCACATGTCATTATTGCACTTTTACGCAATTTGGACTTTGCACATTGATCCCAAGTAGTAATTTTGAACGTGCTTTGAACAGTTTTGGTGAGATATGTCTCTCATTTGATAATTCATGATGTTAAAAAGACACATTATTAGTGCACGTGTATTTATGTGTATATATTTAACATTTATGATTGGCTCAAGACACTTCTAATCACACATTTTAAATCATAATATGCCTTTTTTATTTGCTTTACTCCCACAAATATGCACCGGATTTGACATACCCTGTGGTTTCTCTGTTTCTCTGTGTTTATTGATTTCAAAATTGATCATGTGTGACCCAGTTGTAGTAAATTATTATTCTAATCACTACCACAACACACACACACACACACACGCTTTACACTGCAAAAAGTGATGAAGAAAGAGTCAAAAATTGCTCAAATTTGGCAAAATGTACTCAAATTAAGATCCAAACCACTGGATCTAAGCATTTATTACCTCATAATTGATCACTTTTTGCAGTGTAAATCCTTCTATTTAACTGAGCAGAGAAAAGCAACTAAAATGAGCTATCTGCACTTGTTTGGAAGCAAATCTAAATATTAGGGTTTTTCATGGTTATGTGTTTTCCAGAATGGCCTAAAAATAACAATTAAAGATAACCCATGTAAAAAATAGAAAAATAGAAAATCCGTCCATAATTTTGATAATAATCATAATAATACTAATAATAATACATCATCTTCATTCCAGACACCACAAGACACAGACAAATACCATCTCCTCTGCATCTATTTGTGTGTCTTTCTGATTTAAACATGGGATTGTGTTTGGACTTTGGCTGCAGATTTGAGCATGCCCAAGTCTGCCCTATCTCTGCCCTATCTCTGTGTAATCTGGCTCTTATCTGCGCCCGTGCTGCTTCCATACATTACGCTGTTTTTGGATGCGTCGGTCCAGATGTTGCGCGTCGGGCCGCCCTCTCACCTACTTACCAATCCGAGCGCTTTATATATATGTGTGTGTGTGTGTGCGCGTGCATGTGTGTATGCGGGGGACAGTGGTGGCCTGGTTTCCTTCTCCACGCCGCCGATATAAAATAACTGAGAAAGCGAGAGCAGGCATTTTAGAGAAGTAAGTCCCGTTGGTTAATCTGGTGATGATCTGGGTAAGAATTAGACGCTGGTATAATACTGTGTGGTCCGCAGAACTGTCGCAAGATTTTTTTTTTCTTACATGATGACGAAGCCAGAGGGAGGTCAGTGATTTTGACAGCGCAACATATGGTCCATAGCAGGGATGTCAAAGTCAAATACAAAGGGCCAAAATTGCTACAAGCCAAGGCCTGGACTGGTTCAAGATGTATTAAAACATATTATAATGATTGTATATAACCTATTGAACCAAGGCATAACTCAGTGTACATTAATTATATAATGATTAAATGAATGAACCGTTATTTTTTATGGCTCAGTCATTTCAAGTGTAAGCATTTTATTTCAACAGCTCTCTGACAAAAACAAACTTTCTTCAAAGAGAAATCCCATACTCCGCACAGAGCTTTAATTTGTTATGGCTCTGTGTGGGACGGTTCTTGTTTGTTCTTGAAATAATATGTGTATTTAGTTCTCCAATACACAAACAGTTAACAGATAAAGTACATATCATCCCAGAGGCCAAGGTAATTAATGCGCAGGCCGGATCTGGCCCCCGGGCCTTGACTTTAACACCCAGGCTCTATAGGAAGAAAGGGATTTTCACTTCAGTTGGTAACAGTTTGCATGTTACTCTCCTCAGTATTTCTATTTTAGGAAAGAATAGGATAAACTTTTATTGATCCCAAAGGAAATTACAGCGGTGCCGGCTGCTCTCATTCATGTTGTCCTCATAATACATAGGGAAATAGAAAGAAAGAATGCAAAAACATGAATTATAATATTATGTAAAGTTTTCACAGTTAAAATACAAAACACATGATATGGAAGATTTTTGTGTCATACATTTTAAAAAGTAGCTCCCAGTGGTCTCTACAAACACGAATAAACATCGCTAACCTACTATTGACTGCTATAAGAACCAAACACTTGAACTAAACTACTAATAACCCGTCTTTGCCTAACGCCCTTTACACATGTTGACATTCAGCTTTTTCAAATTCAGAAAACGTTAGAAACAGAAACGGTCTGAAGTCTCAATAAGGGCTGCATGCTACGCTAATTAGATTAGTCTAGAAATGGCAAAAACAGCACCGATGTCAGGGCAAGTGGTGTCTAATTGAGTCCGGGCCAGTCTTCAACATTAGCTTCCATAAAATAATTAGATTTAATTGAGTTGACCCGAGTTAATGAGACAAATACATGTAATAGCTGTGTTGTGCAGAAGGACTTGGCGGTTCTTCAATTATCGAATGGTGAATATTTTTGACGTATGGAGGCATTGGAGGTCCTGTCTGTATACCTGTTTTTAGTTTTATTGTAAACGTGTGTTTTTTTGTTTTTAATCTATGAACCCGTTTTCTCTGTGTTCTTAATAAAAAATGAATTGAATTTTGTCAGTGTTAAAAAGTGACTGGATTTTTACTGTTTAAGTTACTTTTACAATGACAAAGTGATAAATATTTTCATTGCAAACATAAAAACAGTGGTTTGGGCACCTCTTTCAATGCTCATGATTTTATGTTTTTCCTTTATAAATGGTTGTTTGGACACAAAAATTAGCTTAAATATAAATTCAGTTAAATATAGACAGGAGACAAACACTAAGAATGGAAAAAAGTATGTATCATTCACAGAACGTACAAGAAGTTTTAAAACCAAATTAGGCCTGTGCATAAATTCAGGCATCTTTTATATATATATGTTTATTTCAATAGCTTTAGCATTCCCACTGGAGCTATGTAACCTCAGTGCCCTCATAGTAAATAAGACAATTTTATGCACACGTTCCTAATTTGGTCTAAATCATTCTGTATATCAGAATATTGTATGTAGTTTTGTATTGAACTGTTTTGGACCATGTAACAGTATTGAATTTTCATCATTCATATATATTCATACCCTGCTCTTTCAACACGAGCCATGTTTTTTGTAGAATTGGCCAGATTATAGATTACACAGTCAACCCCCATTTTCAATTTCAGTCCAAATTATTTTGAAAAGAGACATCTCTGTAGTAGTCGCTATTGAAACACCGGCGTATTCTGAACTCCAGTCTTATTATCCCTCACGCACAAAGATATTACACAACCCCATCTCTGTTTATTGTGGATTTTCCTTGCCCTCCCGGTGCCCTCTCTTTTGCTTACAACCCTTGTTTCCTCCTCATATCCCTCCACTGCGCCGTGAACAAAAGCAGATATGAGCTGGTGAAGTGAGCCCCCAGCAGCAACAGCAGCAGCAGCAGCAGTTTTAATGATGGCACACAAAAAAAAAATCAATGAAAAAAAATAATAGTATGATTATGTTAAACGCGCACTAAGCCGTCCATTATGTGTTTTAAATCCACGTCAAGGAAGGCCGGGAAGATAGCTCTCATTTCACTCTCAAATAAGCACATTTTATATTTGTGTTTTGATGCAAATGAGCAGCTTTGAATGTTGTGTGAAAACTGGACCGTGCCTTAATCTGTCAGCGGATCACAACTAATGCTGGATATAAGGACACAATGACAACATGAGACTAATGCTTCTCAACATGTGGGGCAGCGCGAGTTTGAAGGAGACAGTTCCCAGAGATTTTTTTCCCTTTTTGTGATTCCTGCCCGTCTTGAGTAGTCGTTCTGCTGCGATCGAGAGAGGTATGAGTATGTCGACAGAGCTGTTTCATTTTTGTTGTTGTGTAGCCTTAAATTACTACAGCAGTCGTCTTGGAGGACTTTATAAAGTTGTCGATTCGCCAACAAGAAATCAGAACATCAAACAATTAGAACACAGGAAATGCGCTAAATGTTTACGACACCAGATAGCTAACAAAATATTATGATCAAGACAAAATATGTATCTTATTTATCTTTCAACTATTATTGAAATTAATACCCAGCTTTTGTACTGGGATTTGAAATGACTGTGACAGTGGCTCAATTGGTGGACCTTTGAGCCTGAAGGTCATCGGTTCGAGCCCACCTCAAGACCGACTTCACGACTCCTACTGATGACTGCTGTTGTTGTGTCCTTGGGCAAGACCAATGTCCTTAGACCCTCCTGCATCAGCAAGGAACGACCGAGAGAGGGATCCACTCCCACGGACGGACAGGACTGAGCAGTGTCCTTAGATCCAGGACTGAGGCTGTAGATCCAGGACTGAGGCTGTAGATCCAGGACTGAGGCTGTAGATCCAGGACTGAGGCTGTAGATCCAGGACTGAGGCTGTAGATCCAGGACTGAGGCTTTAGATCCAGGACTGAGGCTTTAGATCCAGGACTGAGGCAGTAGATCCAGGACTGAGGCAGTAGATCCAGGACTGAGGCTGTAAATCCAGGACTGAGGCTGTAGATCCAGGACTGAGGCTATAATAGATTCAGGACTGAGGCTGTAGATCCAGGACTGAGGCTGTAGATGACCTAAGGAAGGCCCTGACCAGTCACGCCAAATAGACTGGATTTTTCACGCCTCAATCGTCCTGCCCGGATTTACATGGCTGTTGCTAAATGCGATTTAAATTGGACGAGGCAAGTTCTCCTTTCTCACAAACACTGGCAATCCCAAACGGCCACTATTCTTCATACTCTCCTTGCAAGTTTCTTTACTCTTTGGCAAGGACTAACCTGCTTTATTCATTTTGGCTCAGATGCATACAATCTCCCATTCGCCATCATGCTCTGCTGCTATGATGATGTTTCTAGTGATGTATCTGCTCCTTAAACATGTTTTTTTTTTCTTTCTTCTGCCAGCCGTCTGCATTGAACCATTTTTGACAGAACATTACAGCGAACCCACACCTTTAAGCTAATAGCGTAACAAGCACAGCCGAAGCGAAAGCAGGTTGTGGCCGGGTTTGAGCGAGGGGGATAATTAGGGCGTTCAGTAATCATTTATTCAGAAGGAGACATCTGCATTTGTGATGAGGCCACAGGAGACAATGCATCTATTAGCTCACAGAGGCGGGGGCTGCTGCTGCCGTCAAAAAAACAGAAATGTGTGTTTTTACTAAGTCCATATCTGTCGGTTGGGCTGTTTGTTTTAACCTCATTGGTTATCAGCTCCAGCCCGGGTTTACACTGATCAATAATGGATTGGTTTCATACCGGAAGTGACTGAATATCCTTGTCTGATGTTATGATTGATAGAGACACAAAGGCTATTGTTAAAAAGGTGGTTTTGTAGTGTGGTTGAGTAAATACTATAGTGTGTTAATGATGTATTATGTCTTTTCTCAAGGTATTATAAAAGTTTGTTTGTCAGAATGCCGGTTTTGGTGCAGTTTATAGCACTTTCTATGCGAGCTGTTTTATTGCCTATGATCAGAAATGTGTGTATTGCCAGTGTAAGTAACAGGAAGCGACAAACTGGGAATTTGCTTTGGTGTACAGTGCAGACAAGTCATAAAATGGTTAAATATAGATAGAAAGGTATGCATAAAAAATCATAATACAATTCTAGTATATAAATTCACACAATGGTGTAGTCCAGTGTTTCAGGTGACACTCTAAAGGTCAAAATATGGGCTCTTTTTTAATAAATATATGTAAAAATATGTTTCAAAATGTCTCTATTTCTCCATACGGATAGGCTTGCTGGGTCCTGGGTGCACTGACTTTAGAAGACTCATCTTGAAAGTCAAAAGTTTGATTTTATTTTTACACATTTCTGTCTTCCCCTGTGGTTGTTAAAAAGCAGACACAGGTCAAAGCAACACTGACCTTTCCCTCTTTAATCCCAGGTCAACTCCCCATTTCTAACACATGGGGAAAAGCCTATAGAGTGATCGCTTGTTGTTAATGCAATTGTCAGAGAAACAACAACATCCGAAATGAGTTTGAGAGTTCTATGATGGTTCCAAGGCAAGGCAAGTCAAGGAAAGTTTTTTTGTATAGCACAGTTTATACACAAGGCAACTGTATGTGCTGAACAAAACAAGATAGAATCAGCCTTGATAGATCCATACATTTGTGGACCTAATATATCATTATTAGGCCGTAGATCAAATTCCCAATAGAATTCTATGCCATACATGCAAAATTCTGGTATCGTCAAATTGTACATTGCTGAGGACAGTGGTGAAGATCCAGGACTATCAACATTCCTCGACATTTATGGACATCGGTCTCTGCCCCTAATGGACAAATGGCTCTATGTGTTTTTCAATGCATGTCCTGAGTTTGAACGATTTGATTCTCTGATTTGTGTTGGCGAATTGACAGCTTTGTGAAGTCCTCTGAGATAACTACGTACTGTCGTGTTTTAGGGCTACACAAAAACAAATGGAATCAAGACACCACTGCTCTGTCTCCCTATTTTTTACGAGGGCGACATCCCCAGCTTCGGTTAATTCTCGGATCCCCGCTCACTTTCTCTCTCTCTCTCTCTCGCTCTCTCTCTCTCAAAAGGCCAACTCTTTTCTCTTTTTGCCGTCATTACCCTAAAGAAGAGAATTTGAGCAGCTCACATTTTTAGCGACACTCACCCCTTCCCCGTCGTCGGGCCTCTCCTCATCCTTAACGAACGCTCTCTAAAAAGGTTAACATTATTAGTCTATACGGCAATTAAAGGCACACCGCTGGCAGGTTTTTAGCTTGAGCGCGGGGAGGCTAAATTGACGTCTAAAAGGACTCCGCGGCAGTCAATATGTAGCTAACCGGGGCACAGCGGGGACCAGCGGCTAATGGCTCCGTCGAAAAAAGAAAAAAGCTGCTTTAAAACGGCAAAGAAACAAGTCTAGACATTACACTTGCTTATTCTCGTGTACAATAAAGCCGGCTGTGAAATGAACTTGGCAAAGAGAAAAAAAGGGAGAATTTAGTCAATAAGACGTTTGTGTTTCCGTGGATAAAAATACAGTAATACCTCAAGGCTTTTAAGGTTTTGTTTTTATAGAGAGACTGACCCTATGCTGCTCCTTTGTGAACGATACTAAACAGAAAGCAGCGGCTTCCATTAGTATTATTTGTGTGCCTGAGTTTGTGTTGACGTTTTGAAGGTTTTCTGAAACGCAGGACACACGCACACACACACAATGAACTCGACTTGAACTAAAATACACCTGGACCAGACGTGACAATAGCCCCATAATGTGTGTATCAAAAGTACAAATGTAGCTTTTTCTTTATTGATTCAAGCCGTTTTTTGTTATTTTCCCCCTCTTTTCTCCTCTGCATGTGTGTTCTGTGTCTAGATATCGAGAGCTGTATCGTCTAAGAAACTCGAAGACTGTATTTAATAATTTAATTTGTTCTCCATTACAAATTGCCTGATGAAGTTTGATGTTCTTGTTTTGTAACTTCTCCATAAGGGCTAAGACCGTATACATTCTTGTCATTCTCCCTGCTACTTTTTGATCATATTTGCAACTGTATAATTTGTACTGTATTTTCAGAGTCAGACTAAGTCACAAACTAGGGATTTTCTTTGGTATATAGGGATTTTCTTTGGTATATGGTGTTTTCTTTTTTACCATGTGGCTCAATAAGTCTTTGCGGTGGTTGAACATGGTCTGAAAGTTGCCAAAAAAGTGACATCTTTGCGATTCATATTTGGGACGTAAATAATGCAAATGTGGAAGTGATGTAACCGACCTGACTGTATAAGACTGGTCTCACCGGCTCATTGCTTTTTGTATGTGTTTGTAAGTTCCTGTCCTGTCTTTTTTGATGCATATGGACCTCGTTTCCAAAAAATATCTCTACTATATTTATTTATGTATACATTAACCCCTACTATTGCTATTACTATTATCATTGCAACATCAGTATCTCACATCTTCCTTTGTACTTTGTTCCATAGAAAATCTTATAGTTAATCCAGATAAATACCGTTTAAAGGGGACATAGCATGAGATTTGACTTTTCACAACTTTTGAGTACTTTGATAGTACTTTGGAGACGACATCGCTCTCTCCTCGCTACTCTGTTTTTACTAACTTTGCTGATGTTGTTAGCATTATTTTAGCATCGATCGCTCTTAAATGCTACTTTCAATGCATTTCCGAGAATTGATTTTTATTGACACGTATCTATTCGCAAAACGATCGTTTCATTTTTTCTCCGTCACCCTGGTACATAAAGCCCCCACAATATCGCTTTCCTCTCTTATTTCCGTCTTTCTTTTGTCCTTCCCCCTCTCTCCCTCCCCCCCTCCCCCCTCCCTACCTCCCTCCCTCCCCCTCACTCGTATCTCTTCTCTTTTATTTCCTATAGCTCACAGATGGACTTCCCCGGAGACTTCTTTCTCATCTTCTCAATTCTCCACTTCTTCTTTTGAGCCGAGCTTCGAAACAAAAAAACGCCGTGGCACTTTTATGGCGAGGGGCAAGAGAGACAGCCAGAGTGGCAGGAGTCCAGCCCATAATGCCAACAAGCGGGCCCATAAATACTCACCGCGCTTCTAAATGAATGAGACCCAGCCAACAGCGGGTCCTATGGGGGGCTCCCGCGCTCTTTGGGGGGGTGTGACAAGTGGAAAAATTGCATTGGCACTGAATTATAAAACGCCAGAAGGTGCGACTGTCTATTTTGCACAATTGGGATGTAAATCTATAATATATGGTCCCTTATAGGCATCGGTGAAAAGGAGAATTGAATGAGTCGTCCAGGGCTCTGTTGTAGCTTTTTGTTTTTTTGTTCCAGAGAGTCTGTTTTGTCTGCCGTGAATAATAGTCAACAACCAACGCCCCAATTTGGACATGAGCGATGATAAAGGCTTTGTGTGTTGTTGTATGTATGCCCCATGCCCAGACTGCAATCAAATCTACAGCATATTGGATTGGCAACGTGGACAGAAGTCAAATCGCCATGTTTGGTTCTTGTTGTATTCATATGTACGGTATATTATTAGCTCACTAAGACTTCTTGGATTGACTTGACCTTCTCGAACATGAGGCAAGGCAAGTTTGTTTATTTTTTTTTAACAAAACAAGACAAGAAATTCAAGAAACACTTACACAAGGCATTACAATAACAAAATATTCACAGTTGAACCATTTTAGATTACAATTGTACATTTTATAGTCCCCAGTGTGCCCCAAACAAGTACATCAATAAGACAAGCTAAAAAAGTACAGGAATAGAGCAAGCTAAAAGTAAAAATAATGATAATAATAATAATAATAATAATACATTTCATTTCTTAGGCGCCTTTATACACACTCAAGGTCACTTTATATACAAGTAAAAGGTACATTTAAATATAGGTTGTTGACGTTAAAATACAAAGTTAAAAACAGGGGAAATACAGTTAAAATACAAGCTTAGAAACTGTTAAAAATTGTTAAATTACAATTCAAATACAAATGTAAAGACATTTAGAACATCGCTAAATTACAAGGTTAAATACTGTTAAAAATTAAGTTTTTAAGCAGTTAAAATACAAAGTTAAAAAAGTAAAAATACATTTAAAACACATAGTTATAAAATGGTTAAAATACAGTTAAATAGGTATTTAGTTCAATTAATTTCAATGTATTTGTTTATGGCCCTAAATCACAGTCGTCTCGAAGGAATTCTCTACGTCCTCGATTTGTCTCAACAACAACATTTGAACAACAACGTCCAATTCCTCCACACACCGCATGGGAGAGTACAGTCAAGTTTTGTGCAGAGGCAGCCGTCGCTCAGGGCCCCAGAGCCACCCAAGGGCCCCCAACAGTTTATTACATGTAATTTCAAAGGATGTAAACATTTGCCTCTCTCTGTATGCAGCTGTCAGAAAATACAATCGTCTAAAAATGAATTTCAGGAGGAAAGAGTAAAGTGACAAGGGCCCCTGGATCTGCTCTGATGGAGAAGTCTCAGTTTGTTATTAATAATAAACATAATAATAGTTATACAAGGTTTCCTTACAAACAACTAAAAAAAGAAATAATAATAATTTAAAAAAAAATAACAGGCCACAAACTTGTTATTTTCATTAATTGGATCCTTTTTGATAAAATGTAATTAACTAGAGCTATTGCAAATGTCACTTTTATTTACTATATAGACTTAAAACAATAAATTAAATACATGCGTGCATCAATTTTGTAAAAACATTTCTCTAAAAATTCTCATTTTTAAAGTATTAGTTTAGTTTAGTCAATAATTCCTCATTTCAAACTTGATTTTGATGCTAGAAAAAATACTCCATACCAGTCTTGATACCACTGTTCAAACATAGACTGTTTAGAAATGCTTGTTTTGGACAATTAACTTTATTTTCTAACTCAAATAAAATATTACTTTCTATCCGGGCAACAAGTGTCTGTATACGTTCTATTGCTAATGTTTAAATAGTATCAAAAAGTCTCAAGAAATTGTTGGTGTTTATGTACATTTTTTTACACAAAGAGGCAGCGTTTCTCACATTAGTGTCTAGTTTTGATTCTAGTTTTAGTATTGAATAATGTCCGATACTTTTGATACTTTTTCAATTTAATTCAATTCAATGTAGGTGTATAGCCTTAAATCACACCAGCAGTCGTCTGGGAGGACTTCACAAAGCTGTCGATTTCTTCCCAATAGATCATAGAATAAAACTATTACAATAATAACAAACACTTAAGAGTCTATAGGATTCATAAATGTTAATAAATGTCCATAAACCGAAAAACCCAGTCAGTAAAAAGTGAGAAACCATAGAGAGGCCCAGATCAAGAGTAGGATCCACTCCCACTTGTCAGTCCGACTAATTAACTAAAATAATCATTACTTCCAGTTCTCATACAAGTGTATTTTTGTCATAATCAAGTTGCTCTATTTTTTTCATGCGGATAAAGATTTAATAATCAGACATATTTCAGCATATTCAAGCACTCATTTGACTAATGCAGCGCTCTCCAATCTAATTCCCATTTACCTTTTTTTTTTGTCTCAGACTCTGATTGTTCTTTGTCGTAACCAAGTCTCCTCTTTTGTCTCTTCCTTTTCCTTTTGTCTCTATAGTTTTCCCCCCGAATGATCGAATGAAACTGAAAAAGGCCTATTGTGGCACCTCTGTACGTCGCCCCAAACCCCCTCAGGAGCTGATGTTAAATATTATTAGTCTATACAAAGAAGATCTCATTATACGGTGTGAATTTGGAAGTGTTTAGGTGTGGAAAGCCTGGTAAACAGCAGGTAGTTGCACAGGCTAAAGTTAGACACGGGTTAATGAAGACAGAGACAAGAGCATGTGGAGAACGCAGGTGAGGATGTGTGTGTTTTTCGGGGAGAGTTTAGAGTTTGGACTTTGGACTGAGAATGGATTAAGTCGTTTTTATCTTGATTTGAAAACATTTTGACCTTCATACAACATAAAACAATGGAACAACCGGCATTAGTCTTATTTCCAGCACAGATGTAGCAAATGTTTTACTTTTGCTTGAAGAAGAAGAAGGTCCTTTATTCGTTCCACAATGGGGAAATTTCAGTTTAATGCATACACACATACACATATACATATACACATACAGACAAGCAGACTTCCGTGCTGCTTATTGGCAAAGTGGGTGTTAAGTGTCTTGCCCAAGGACACCACGAAAGCAGACATTAGTGAGAGTTGGTGGAGAAGGTTTCGGTGGTGGACTCGAACCCACGACCTTTGGGCTCAAAGGCCACCAACTGAGCTACTGTCGCCCCCAAAATGGCCGTCAAAATGGGACTTTTCTGGCATTTTTGTTGTGTAGTGCTATACCCATTAGATAATCCATCATAATCATTCTTATACAGTATTTGCTTCTAAAATTATCCTTTGGGGAGCTACTTGGAAGAGGGTGGCGAGCTACTGGTTGCGCCCTAGCTAAAGGTTGGAGACCCATGATCTCGTCAATTCAAAGTACAAACTGCAGTGATTCGTGTTTGTCATTGATTCTAACTCCACATCAGGCCAAACCACGATATCTCTTAAATGTCCGACGGCCTATATTATTTCCTGTTT